>NIUQ01002213.1:0-24064 GCA_002796945.1 Plectus sambesii
GGCGACGCATTACGGCCAAAGAGGCACATCTGGCGCTCGAATGTGTTTTGCTGCCACCGTTAAGTTGGAGATGCCACGAATGCAAATGCAGCACGCGCCTCCAAAGAGACGCCACCGGAAGTGAGCACCTCGTTTTGTTGCTCCGCCCCCGAAGCTTCTCAAAGTGCATCATTCAACTGGCCCACCCTCATCGACGAAGAGGGACTATCACTAATAACAGAGCGATATGTGAAGCACTACCTTGCAAGATCTTATAATCCACTTCGCTATATGATGCACTCGAAGTATTCAACTGCTTGTTGATCGCGCTCATGAGACAGCTGAGACGACATTTCAACCAACGTCTCATTCTGGTGCGCAACCTGGAGGCAATTTGTAATTCAGTTGCATCAAAAGCAGCCTGCGCAAGTACGGAACAAGCACTATTAGTGCATACGACGCGAGCCAGCAAAAAGAGAGGGAGAGAAGAAGCGAGAGAGAGAGAGAGAGAGAGAGAGAGAGAGAGAGAATGCTTAGAGAACGTGCTGAGGCCATCCGTTCCGTGAGAGGTCGGCATTGACATATGCAAAGAACGTCGCGCCAGACCGCATCAAACAGTGACCACGGCAGCCCTCCCTGCTTATGGCAATCGGAGAGCTCGGAGCGGTGGTCGATCGCCTTTTCGCGGGCACAAACGCCGCTCCTGATCACGGCGCTAATGACGTTTTCCCGCCGCGTCAGCCGTCAGGAAAGTACTCAAAGTATGCCATGGTGCAGCGCCAATGCGACGATGGTCGCAGGAAAGAGCAAAGACGACGATGCCAACGAATTAACGATCCGCATCGGCCATTCTACCCTTTCGCCGCACAAACATTTGACGGAAAACTCCCTCGACCGTACATGTTTTATGCATAAAGGCGCGGCTGCTGCTGCTGTGAGGCCACGAAGGAAAGAACAGGTAGGTCCGATCGAATTACAAGTGTTTCTATCGTCTGTGCTTGCTGGTCGTCGCAGCGAAATCGCAACGGGGCGGATATATGACGATCCCACGCGCCGCGGGCTCCCCGCGAGTAACATTTACGCGCACGGCGCGCACGCATTCGTCAAAGGGAGACGAGTTCGGAAAAGAAGAGTAAACGCTGTCATTCTGCTGCGGCTCGCGTTCCCTCCCGTCGCGTTCCTATTTAGTGCAGTGCTTATCAAATGAAGATCGTCGACTCTCAAAAATTGTCATTATTTAAAATTCCCATTTGGCGACTTATAAAATAACAGATCAATACTTCTTTCGCGCAATACACCGTCGCACTAACACTTTCTAGAGACAAAAAACACAACGCTTTCTAAAGACAAGAAAATTAATTCATTTTGTATCCCTCAATTCTGAACTTCTCATAGTTGCGAGGCCGTGTGGAGAATGCGCACCCTCCCCCCTCCCACTTCTACGCCCTCATGTGATGCGAAGCGAGAGGAGGCGTGTTTTTCGCGTATCGTTTGAAAAATCCAGCGCAATCCCAAGCTCTGTTACTATTTTAGTTCTGAAAAAAGCTGATAGGAAAGAGCCGAGTCCCACCTCTTTAATTACCAACTGATGCGGTTTTCCTCAGATAGAGGAAAAGCGACTGCATTGAGTAAATTAAGAAAGTGAATACACTAAACGAAATGTCCAACTACCATTGAATCGTAAAAAACCTTTTGAAGACTGTTTCATCAACGATTGGAATAGTCTCTACCAGCTACCATTAAAAGATAAACTGTGATATCAATATTTATATAGAGACTTGATGAATATTTGAAATAGCATTCAAAATATTCACTCTGTTGTTCTACCTTCCTTTCAAGACTAAGACTTAATCTATCATGTCTAGTCTAGCCCATCTACAAACGCGTGCAAGCTAGATGACATAATTAAGGTAATTTGAATACGTTTTTCTGGCACGGTCAGCAATAAACAAATGAGCAGTGAAGGCCTACCTCACTTCACAAGCTCAGTACCCAAGAAGAGGTATTGAAAATGAAGGGAGAGAAATTGAAAACGATTAAAGCAGCAGCCAGCAGGTGGCGGCAGCAACGGCGGCAACGGTGAGCGGTGATGACGGAAAGCAAATCGGCCGAGTGGGAAACGGAGGCAAACGTCGCCGGGCAGGGCGATCATCCATTATCGAGCGCGCAGGGAGAGACGCTCGACCCCGTCTTATTGCATTCATCCATCGGCGTTGCGCCGTCCCGTTCGGCCGTAAATTGCGTCGCTTCACCCGGCCGCTGATTTGCTTGCTCATGATCGCCACTTCGCGGCGCTTTCTGGTGCCAACTCCAACCAGGCGCTGCCAGCACTCACTCGCCGCTTCCCACCAAACTCAGTTCTTCACGTTGTCGCTTCACTCAGATCCCGTGGGTAGAATGATCGTATCACGTAGCAGGAAGCAATGAATGAATGATCGATCGAGGTTTGCTTGCTCATGATCGCCACTTCGCGGCGTCTCCTGGTGCCAAAACCAACCAGGCGCTGCCAACTCTCACTTGCCGCTTCCCACCAATCCCAATTCTTCACTTTGCCACCACAATCGGATCCCGTGGGTAGAATGATCGTATCCCGTAGCAGAAAGCAATGAATGAATGATCGATCGAGAAAGTGTTCAATACTACTACTGTGTTTCGACAAATATTATTGCATTTTGTTTTTACCTTTTCCACTGTAATAAAGACGTTATCCAAAACAAAGAGAACATTTCTTGTATTGATTTGATATGAAAAATATCACCTTAGAAATGAAAAGTATCTTGATCAAAGTGAAAATGGTATAAATGAAATACTGTGAAGAAAAATCAAAGTAGCAAATCTCTGCTCATTCTTGATGCCAGTCGAGCTTTGCACTAATTCATATTGCCGCAGTGTGGACAAGAAGTTCACTCAGATAGCTGATTGCTAGGCATTAGTAAAAAAGGAATATAAAACGTCAGCAATGCAGATCAGTTCCCTGAGTAGGCGGACTAATGAAGGCAGACTAGTAAACATTAGTCAAGGTAGTCATGAGGAAGTCTGTGCCCTTAATGCGCCCAAGAAGGCGTGCCGACACGGCGCAGCACGGTCACGAAAGGAAACGAAAGTGTGTTGGCAGCGTTTAATCGTATGCAGATGTAAACTGCGAATCGTAAACCAATCGACTGCCAATCGACTGTGGCATCATTATTGTCTCTCCGCATCCGCGCGACACAGTGCACTTTTGCACAACAACCGCGCGGTCAGCATGCCTTCTGCCCAGAATGGTCGCATCGTTTCTGTCGAGCGCGAAAAAGCGTCGATAACTTTCACCGACTACGGCGGCTTCAAAACCACCGCTACCTTTGATCGTTCCATCGAATTGAACAACGTAAGTTATCATTTCTGTTTCGCGAGAATTCGGTCTTCATGTATCACTCACGGGCTCCTGTGCAGTCAGTTTTGAACGAAACAACAGCACATTCAGCGAAAGCGTTGTTCGATAAAAACTATCAGCATCAGGCATAATTCTATCGAAATATCTCAGTTTCTTTGCCAGTATTTTCTAATTCTGCTCTATTTTACTGAATTTTTTAAACTTTCAGTTCTTAATAGAACAGACTACGAGCGATAAGTCAAAATTCATAGCAAATAAAGTAAAATTATGCTAATAGTAGTTAGTATAGTCAAAGGTTGGAAAAAGTAGTAAGCAGTGGGTAAACCGACACAGCACTGATCGCGAGTGATTGATTATGTTCGCGTCTAAAATATGAAATACGCGTGAATTATGCGCCTAATTTCAGGTTACCGATTTGCGAACTCGCTACAAAGTGGGCTCGTCCGTCTTCTTCTTCAAGAAAACGAACCCGATTGAGTTAACATTCGTTTGCTTAGAAAGCGAAACGATCACTGGCGAAGCCGAAGTAAAAATCAATTAATCAATAAAAGCAATTAATACCTTGTTCACATTAGTAAAATCGCTGATATTTCCGCGCAGTTGTGGACAGACACAAGCTCGCTAATTATTGACACATCATTTCTACATTGTCAGCGGAAAACCAAGTTTTGATCTTAACTCCACCCTCTGCCACAGTAAAATAAAATCCTGAGATTTCAGTTTTCAGACCAAAGCATGTACCAATTATTTTAACGATATCTGAATTTAGAATTTATCTCAGGGTTTGTCTGCTAATGCGAAAATATTGTTTAATGTTAGGCGGCTAATAGTGGCGATACTGTTTCAGTGAGCTTTAACATAAAATGAGGTATCGACGGCGAAATAATGCGATAATGTTTAAGATAATTGTGGTACTTCCCGAACACGCTCTGGCGAAAATGGGAAATGGCAAAAGCATATATATTCCAATGGCACGTGTATCCGAACATCGCAATTATAAAAAATATAATGGAAATCTCGCCCTACTACTGGTCCTTGGAACAAAGTACGTTGGATATACTTTATCAGTCTGCTAAGATTCGCTTTCTCTTTGCCTTGATCTCAGGGCTTAAGGGCATAATATGGTTGCACTAGTGAAATAATTGTGGCCAAATTTACATGCATTACGACAAGTGTATATAAAATACAATTTAAAAATAATGACAACTCTTCGTGGAATCTGGCCGTACTTTTGCACCAGTGTGCAACTGCGTTATGTCCTTAAAATGCATTGGGAGAAGTTGCCAATAAACCTCTCTTTGCAGAATATGGGTGAGAGGTGTGGCCAACTTGAGAAACGATAAGCTGACGTGGACAAATTTTAAAGCAATTGAAGTACGCTTACCTCCGGAGCTGATGCTACCCGGCAAAGTGCCGCCACAAGCAGCGAAGATTGCTGACACGCCAAAGTCAAAGGGACTACCACAAAAGAGTACTTCTTTTATATCGCCTCTAATCCTGCCGCCACCACTACAACAATCAAAAGCTCACGACCATATCAATTCGATGTCCAGTTCGCCAAGCGTTTGGTAAGATCAATTAAAAGAATCTTTAACCTTTTACTCGCTTTCTGTTCCTGCCAATATATTTACTGTACAACTCTTTCTAGGAATAAAAACAAGATAGTGACGCAGACAAACTCGTCACGAGATCCGGACTTGGATTTCCTAGACTACGAAGAAGGGATCGAGTTGGAGTTGGAGCTTAGAGACATGGACTTTTCCACAATTAGACATGCAGAGAAAACAGAAAACATCAGTTCCAATGGCGGGCGCAACCAAGGGGAGTCAATATCTTCGGTAGGTTTAATCGTCCGCTTGCTCTACGAGGACTGGATAATTGTGATCGCTATGCTCAGGTGGACGAGAAATCCGAGCTGCAACTGCTAGTGCGCCAATTTATCGAGTCGGAAGACCTGCTGACGTACGTGAACCGGCAATATCCTCGCCTGTTTGCAAAAGCCTACTCCGCGTGAAGTATTGATCTTTCAAAGATGCATCGGGCTGTTCTGTGAATTTATTTTTAGTGCTGCTTTTTCACGTGCAACGCCTCTGCTCACCAAATGGCCCTTCGTTGTAAATGTTTTGAAACACTCAAATACTAACACTATGGTGTACGATAAAAATAACTTTACTTCCTGCTCAGCAATGCGATATGCAATTAGACCCACACTCTGCAGCGTGCGTTATCATTCGGATACATATTGTCGACGCCCTTACGGCAATTGAAGTCCATTCCAAATTGCGGAATGTCCTGCATAACCTGGTTGGTGCGACATTTAGCTGGCGCATGAGGATTGGTCAGGATCTGGTTTTCTAAAGATGCATCTTTTTGATTCATGCACCAGGAGTAGCCATAAACGATCCAGAAGATCTGTTTCATGGAGAATTTCTCCAAGCCGGGCAATCTGGCCTCTTCACCGTTCATATTGATGTACGAATCATAGGCAATGTACGCCGCTTGTTGACCTAAACTTTTCTGTCATTTTTTCGCACCTATCATAGTTCTACCCCACCTCCAATGTCGGCGATGTTTTCTCCTTGCGTAGTTGCACCGTTTGCGCAATGCACGGGCTCGTTCTGAGCAGGACAACATTGATTCGAATATTGGTTCACGACACAGGTGGCCATGTTGGCGAAGCCGCTCTGGGAGCTGGCATCCATCCATGTGTATACTAGAATGCAGCTCCGTTTAAGAAATCAAAAAATTTTAGCTTTTTTTATGACTGCATTAGATATAACTGTAGAAATTATATCCCAATGATCTAAGAATTAGTAATAAATAGTTTTGCTGCAATAAAGAAGCAACGCTTTAGTGTTATAGCCCGAAAGGGGGGTTCGAGACGGATCTACAACTTTGACGCTACGAGTGTGCGGGAAACGCAAAAAAAACGTTTCCGTCGCGGGGCAATGGTCACCTTTTTTTACAAGAGATTGCCAAGTTAGACAGTAGAAAATCTTGTAGTCAACGACTTTTTTAGGTGAGTACAGAATAAAGTGGAGGTCCATTGAGGGGGTATGCACCCAAAACACCCGGTCGGGCTTGCAGTCCCTATGGCGCTGGCGGGTAGCCATCTATGGCATCGCTCATAGTCGAAAACAAGACTTCATTTCGCAAAAATGACAGGATGAATAATGAGTTCTTGCCAATCGTTTAGCAAACTTCGTCGACATTTTTGAAATCTTCTAATAACATTGAACATCTTACGCGAGCCGTTGATGAAGAACTGCACTCCTTCATCATCGAACCCGTGCGTCAACTCGTGACCGGCTGTTCCGCCTTGCCCGGCGTAGTTCCACGCTTGAGGGAAGTCGAAACTAAATGTGTTGACATAGATGGATGAAAGAAAATCTTTTAAATTACCGATAGTAAGGTGGATTGAAAGCGGCATATGGGAATGTGATTGAGTTTCTTTCTGGCTGATACCACGCGTTCACCGTAGACGGCGATCCGATGAAGTCGTAACTGAAAAGTCAATAATAAATCTGTCATGCACGACAATAATTATATCAATTATCAATGTCCATATTATTGCACGATGATTTTACGATCACTGCACACGAATAGCCCCTCTCATCCCTTGCTTTAATGTATAGTATTGCAGTTTATCATACCGGTCTGCGGTCTGGCCGAGTAGTCCGAAATTTTCCGTTTGCTGGAAAGCCGTAGAAAGTCTAACGAGATATTCGAAGAATAGTTGAGCGGGGCCAAGGTTGTTCGGCATTGATTGAACAGCGGCAAAATATTTGCTATAGTAGGCGTCGAGTCGTGCGGTGTCAAGCATAAAGTCCGGCCAGCCGACATTCTTGATCAGGCCGCTTGCTGAAAATTTTGAAAATGTGCTCACACCTCAGTAATGCTGAGCGCAGCGCTGTTTCATTGAACAGCATTTTGGTGAAATAACAATCAGTTAAGTTAAGGCAAAGTAGAGCAGGGTCGGTAAAGTCAGTGAAATCTGCAAAATCTAAAGCGTAACTTATTTACAAACACAAATGCTTATCGCAACTCAGTTTGCACAACACAACTGCACTATCCCATAAATTTTAACCGCTCGTCCATACCAGATTCACTAAATAAATTTGCAAAAGAAAGCAACAACTCTGTCAATGAAGCCAGTAAAGCGCAGTCAAGTAAAACGTCGCTAAGAGTCAATACACATTCGATAAATAGGCGTCTGTAATTTATGGAGGCAGGACTAGTCAAGTGTGAAATGATGCTGAAAAAGAAACGCGAATCTTACCCTTTTGAGAAGCGCGGAATTTGGATTCCGGAGTCATCCAGGGCAATCCATGGATCATCTGTTCAAAGGAGTCGACGATCCGATCGGTCATAAAAGCGACATCTGCGCGCACCGCGTCGTGCTCTGCGATCCCCGAGACGTACAGGTTGCCTAAATTTTTATGCTCTCTTATTTGTGATTTGTTTTTTGTTCATATCATCCGGTTTTTTTACATCCATTATGCTCCTTTATCAAACGTGTACTTTTTGAATAATGTATTGCATGTTCTTACAACTTAATGTGATCGCTCACAATTTGGCATACGATATGGGTGTTGAAATTAATCGCTGCGCTTAGCGCTTGTCAAAGAAGACTCACGTTAGGTGGGATGTAAGTTCCGGACACCGACAAAGAATGGTTAAATTTTAGATCATTTCACTCACAGATAAAGCGAAGAATAATGTCTAACGAATCAATGTAGTAAACGAGAAGCACACTTCCCCCAAAAATTACGCCGAAAATCTTTCATGTATTTGCAAATACATTATACTTGAGATACCGGCGAATGCACGAGTAAATTTTAAAGTAGAATTCGCGAAAGTTCAGATAAGTATTCACATGCAAATTTATGTGTTTAAAATAGCACGTAGTAAATGCACGCATTTCGGCTTCAATATCGCTTGCTGACGGGCTTTATCCGCACTCCACCGTATCACTGATTACGTTCCCGAGAATCGCGCGGGAATTCAAATCAAAGGCGAGCTCCCAATAGTAAAATCGTACCTATCGCGTAGGGCATAAGGAAAGTGAGCGTTTCCACACACGTTTGCCAATCGTATGGAAGATCTTGAACTTTCTCTGTGACTTTCTTCAATTCCAGTTTGAGATCTCGAGCGTTCGGTCCGAGGAAGTCGGTGAACGACAGGAGGAAGCGCATTTGCAAATAATTGGCAGCAGTACGAGAATTCTAAAATTGAAACACACTTTTTGAATTCGACGCTTGTAAAAAGTATTTGCTATTTTGCATGATTGCAGGCTGTTTCGCTTGCTAAAGGGCGACCGTAAAATCGTGCAACCTAAGATCCATTTCATTAGACACCTATTGCGGCGTCTGCTGCGATAGCAATTGCAGGAGGGGTGGTGATTGGTCAGTTCTGAAGTGTGTGGGAAAATCAAATCGAACACATCAAAACTGACCAATCACCGCACTTCCCGCAATATTAATTGCAACAGCTGCTAATTTTTCAGTTTTACGAAATAGGCGGCAGTATTGCAGCATTCTTATTGCGATGAACTCTTTCATGAAATCAGTTATAGTCTACCATAGTTGCGTTGACCAGGACATTATTGATGTAAGAGGGTTCGGTGTTGAGGACAGTTGAAGTAGTGGACGACGCACCAATGACGGCTTGAAAGTAGCTGGAGAAAGCTCCACCGTCGCTCAGCATACTTCCAGACACGACGTTGTACTGAATGGATGAATTGCGCAAAGCGCTATCTGGCAGCATAAGCTGCGCGAGTTGCATCTCGTAAGCAAAAATGNTCAGCATACTTCCAGACACGACGTTGTACTGAATGGATGAATTGCGCAAAGCGCTATCTGGCAGCATCAGCTGCGCGAGTTGCATCTCGTAAGCAAAAATGTCATTGACATCACTGCTGATCTGCTGATTGGTGGCCGTCGAATGGGTCAAATCGCGGAAAAGCTTCCCTGTTGAGAGCAGATAAGCTTTGTACGCGTCGAGCTCATTCTGGAACAAGGTTGGACGGACGTAAAAGTCCCGAGGCAGGAACAGAGTGCCCTGACCCACGTACAGCGCGTTCTTCGTCACATCCTTCCAGTCCACTGTCACGAATGACTCGAACAACGTTGGCACATTGTAATTGCGCTCGTAGATACCAACCGTCTTCCAGAAATTTGACAAGAAGCTCGGTCCACCCGTCCACGACGGTCCCGTCATCATTGGGAAACCCACATTAGCGTTCAGGATGCCTAAGAGCACGCTAGAGAGAAGTGCTTCCTGATTGCTACTCTTCATGCAAGCGGTGTACGCCTTCGCGGCCAACTTGACTGACGCCGGAACATTCGCGTCGGCCTGGTTGACTTTACTCAGCTGATTCGATAAGCCCATATCAATAGCCTGTTGCGCCAGGTCATAAGAGCCGAGTCGATTAGCGCCGTCCGGAATTGGATGACTGGCGATCCAGTTGCCGCAGGTGAAGGCGTAGAAATCATTGCACGGATCGGCCGACATGTTCAAGGCGCCAAGTAGAATTTTAGAAGCGTCCTGCCAACCCGTTGAATTGCCGACTGGGAAGCTGCTCTGCGTCGTCGACACTTGCGCAGTCGATGGCCATTCGCCTACATTGCGAATGAATTTATAATCAGGGACGCTGTGCAGGGACAACGCAAAACTCTTGCGATTAAAATATCGGAAAGTGCTTCGATTGGCCAGTTATGACGTGTGAGTATAGAATTCTTCCCATGACGTCACAAATGATCAATCGCACCGCTTCCCGCAACCGTAGTCGTAACAATTTCGTTAAGCTGGCCCCAGAAATTGTCGCTCGTATTGGACATTTCCCCCAGCCGCTAAAGCGAGCGTCCCATAACTAAGGCATTAAGGCAAAAGTCGAAAAGTCACGTGACATAAAGGCAATATGGAAAATCTTTGACCTTTGAGTTCAACAGAACTTACGATTTATCAACGTCTTATCTAAATATAAATCAGATGTTGATTCATTCCATCGTATGAGATAAAGTGTAAAGAGAAATTGTTATGTCTTAAGGATTTGTCTAAATGCCGTAGCTAGGTGACGATCGCTAAGATTCAGTCAGAGAGGAAGCTTACAGACGAACGACGATGTTGATCCGCAATCGACGGCTCGCCACTTTCCTGAGACGCACTTGTCACCCCCATTCGTGGACTTGCAAATTTGTGCGCATTGTCCCGTTGGCTCTCCTGCAGTTCAAAAGTTTATTGGAATATTACCTCTACACGAGGCGCTATTGACTGTGAGTGTACAAATACAGACGGACATTATGGGCGAAAGCGCGAACGATGTTTAACGCAAATCAGAATATATTTTAGTTGACCGATGACATTGTTTGAGTCGCTGTAGCTGCATGAGACCGTCAAATTGTGAAAAATGAGGTCACCATGAAGCGCGAAAGCTGAATAAGGTTGGCAAGGGCGCTTAAAAGTGTTTAACTCGAAGGTATCGTTGCTCAAACCCGTGAGTGCAGATCAGATTTTTGGCCCGTGGCATTTATCTCTGGCAAGAATGAAGTGCTCGTTAAGCCATATCACGAGTCAAATCCATGTCAGAATCATCTGTTAACCAGCGCGTCAGAAGTTAAAAATAAATTGAAAACGTCATTCCGCGTCATCCCGCCAGATTTCCCGTTAATATCCCGAGGATGCGGCAGTTTAAATGCTATTTTTGAGCCATCAACGTCAGACGTAAAATAGCAAGTTCATGACATCGCCAGTATCATAACATAATGGCAATAAAGCGACACCTTTTTATGTTCGCACATTTCCTTATGAATGCAATAAGAATTTGCACAAATAGCTTAGCGACCGCGGCATCTTTCTCGGCCAGCGGCTATAACGCAGGCTAAAGAATCATCGCAATGAAAAGTTTCCTTAACCCTACCTGGTGCCCAATTGGCGTAATTAAAGGGCGTTCCATCGGACCATTGCCAAGAGTTTCCGTTGACCATTTGAGCGCCGATGTACGGATGGTTATCTGTATTCGACGGGGCTGATATAACCTCTAAATACTTCCATGATGAATTACAAGACACCATCAGGACGATAGTTAACCACGAACACTCAGGAGGGGGATGAGAGGAGGAAAACGCCCGGTTTTCGGAATCTCCCTCAACTTTTAAAAGTTTATCATGAATATCCGTGTATCTCTATTGATTACTCCTCATCCAGTATCCAAGACACCGCCCCCCTCGACTCATCGGTTCCCGGTTCGCGCCTGCCCACTAGCCTTGGCTTTTAAGTACAAAGCGAGCGGCCAAGAAATTCCTTATCATCTCTCTTACTCATTAGCTTAGACAACAGAGTTAGCGATGGCTTTACAGAACAAGAAGACCAGCAATATCAACACAACAAACTAACGAACTATGCCAGCAACTTAGTTGCGAAGCTGGTACTTACGGATGACTACTTGATTTTCAAAAGCGCTGCTGATTGACACCAGTGACGCCCTGGAGTCGATTTGTTTGCATTGCTGAATCGCAGCAGTCCAGGAAACGAAATTATTGATACGTTGGTAGCACTTGTTGAATCCATCCGGACACAGCGGACTGTCTCCTGAAAAGCGATAAAACGCGTCAATGACTAGAAATATGTCATCAAAAATTGCGAAAATTATCCAGAATTGCCCTACATGAAAAGTTTGCCTCCGAAATTTTTCATTAAGGCACAGCCGCTGAGTTCATAGCTCATTTGGCTGAATCTCAGCCCTCGCGCCCGAGGTCTTCTTATCCAGTAGAAATGAGAAGCTGAGCTAGCAAAGATATCAACTACTGAGCGATTGTGAAACAGGCCCCAAGCAAGCATTCAAACGACTGCGTTTTTGTTACAATTCTTATTACGGCGAGACATGTTATGAAAACTAATAAAGTACACTGTTAAAAGCAGAATTACAACAAACGATATTTTTATAAGAAATAAGAGATTAGATACCTGTCGTCCGATGAATGATAGCAACGATTACCAGAACTGATAGTGATATTGCTTTGGGCAACATGATAGAGCAGTAATAAGGATTTATTGCAATCCTGTTGGACGCGCCTTTTGAGCGCAGGCTTACGACTGGTTAGATCGACTTTGATTGCCCTTTTCTTCATTCACGCCCTTCATTTATTTACCAGCTGATATGACTTGCACAGATAGCGGCCGATCAAACATCGCTGTCGGAAGGCGTTTCCATCTCATAGTGTTTTAATATTAGTGGTNTTCATTCACGCCCTTCATTTATTTACCAGCTGATATGACTTGCACAGATAGCGGCCGATCAAACATCGCTGTCGGAAGGCGTTTCCATCTCATAGTGTTCTAATATTAGTGGTCTCATTTTTCTTTCTTTTGCTGACTTAGTGCAATTTATGTGCCATTGCAGTGGTTTATTATGATATTTCATATGTAAAAGCGCAGGAATATATCAGCATGTTCAGTTTTGAAAAGATTTGTAATAATAAAGCAGGCAATAATTCAATGGAAAAGGTAGTAAACAAGATGGTGTGACATGATGCAACTTACGACGACAGACTTGCAGGCTCAATATACTTGTTATGTTGCAATTTATGTTTCTAATCAAGCAGCGCTATTAATGCGAGGCCAAACGTCACTGCTCACATTGATGGCTCTACTGCGCTTTCTTAAAAAGCACGTCGTGCTACTCTTTTGACAATCACAACAATGCCGTGCTATTTTATAACTTAAATGCAGCGAAACTTGAAAATGGCGTACTCATTACGATATCGAATATTTCCATTATGTGCAATACATCGTTGTGTTAGAGCTATATTCCAAGTATTTATTTTCTGAAATCACAATCCCTTACTAATTAGCTGTATCTTTCGTAAGGAAACGTGCTCTGCCGAATGATATTCGAGTACATGATTGATCCTATTAGCGGTGTACCAAAAACCAAATTTCTTAAAATATATCAACAACATAAAGAACATTATCCAATATTCACTTCCATATGGACAATATTGATTCCAATCAATTATTTTCATTAATGATACAATCATTTGTATGGCTCAAATATCAAAGAAAAACTGTTATTAACTGTAAGGCAGAGTCCACATTTGCCTTAGTACTTCAAAATGTCGAACTTGACCAGGAGTTCGACCGTCGGCTCTCATCGGCTCAACAACATTAGTTTGGTTGATTTCAGACGCATTGCGTAGGTTCTGACGTAACTTCCGATGTCTCCATAACAGCACAATGGGTAAGATGTCAGAATAAAACGGCGCGAGACTGACGAGCTCAAGAAAAACGGTATAATCTCTAGGGTCGAGGTGGGGATTCGCCTTCACATAAATAGGGCCAGCGATGAGAGAGGGCATGAAGCAGCAAAAATGGGTAACGACCATAGGGATGATAATGCGCATGGCTCGAATGTTTTCTTCTAATTGATATTTAACGGTAAGCTCTGCGTCATTCATCCGCTTCCTTCTGTGCTTGTTGATCAACCAAAGTCCGCAAAAAAGCAGGATAACGAACATCTCTACTCCACCAAGTGCAGCCAGCGTGTTGGAGAATATAGCGCTCGTCCTTGCTGATGACACCGTCGCGTTCGCTTTCAACTCCGACCAGTCCAACCACGCAATTAGCAACCAGAAGTAGGCCGCAGAGAGCAAACACTAAATTTACTTTTGTAAAATATGATAATCGATTCCAAACGCTTAAGTTTCTTTTACGCTTTCCTGCACAAGTCGCCGCAAGCGATAACATTATTCAATTTTTAATGCAGCGCAAACTTTACCGAATTTCGTAATACAAAAGAATATAAAGCACAAAATAGAAGAAAAAATAATACATTTTTAATAATTGCATGATAAGCTACGCCCACAGAAATCAAGTATCATAAATGTGCTCCATTTCTCAGCGTTGAAAGGATATTTGATTTTTTACAGAAAAAAGGGAGCGCGTTGTCAGTTGCACAGTTGATCTCTACTCCCCTCTTAATACGCGATCAAAAAGAGAGATTCGGAGTGTTCTCATTAAAATGAGTCCTTTTGAGAATAGACTCACGCACAACTGAGCCCACTAAGGCTTACCTCGAAAATTACGAGCATTATACCCAGAGTACAATTCTTTGATTCGTATGTTCGATATCGAGCAGTTGCCCAAGATCGTTCAACAGCCATTGCCGCAAGGGCCCAGATTTGACCATTCCACGCTAGGGTTGACGGTCCCCGTACAGAGACTGATACAGCCGTCGTCATCAAATATGAACACGGATCGTCATAGTCATGCCCGTAACGAATCAATTCAAATAAATACATTCCAAACGTTGTGAAGCAGTTGAGCATTGACCATATATGATGAGCTACAAGAAGGATGCGAGCATTGGAGTGAAAGGAGAGATATGTTCCTTGGACTTTGAAAAGCATAGCAAATAATGCTAAACCCAAGATGGCGAGCACAAGTCTCATGACGAGGAGGAACCGTAGTAAAGAGTTGTTAGCCAGATAGTCGACTATTTCACACAGGCTCACATTTGAATTATGAGACATTGTGATCGCTCTGCGTTTTATATTCTTTATGTTCGAGGAATATTTTTCGTCGACTTATTTCAAATGATCAGCAAAATTTAGAAATCAGTGTTGCTTCTTTCAACGTCTGAAGTAAAGCGCAAATTTCGAAGAGTGAAGTATTCTGAAGAATGCTTACGCTACAGCAGTGATCTGGATAGAACGCTCGGAAAGAGTTCCCTTCCGACTGACTGGGTCCATCAGGGGATAATTAGCCTTTCTTTAAGCACCTCGAAGAAAATAACGATTTTTGGAAAGCGCCATAACAATTCTGTCGGATAGAAGTCATTTATCATGCTGCTGATAATTCCTTTGAACGACGAGCGGCGGTCGCTAAGTCATGGCTTGATTAAGAAGAATTAAATTAATCTCCTCTATTCTTAGTTCAAGTTGGCTTATCACGACTTTCGGACGGGCTGCAGAGCAAAAATTAATCGTAAATTGTGATTCAACGTGCATGAGATGCGTTGAGAAAGATTGGATTTTCTAACGCCCGCGGAGTGTTAGTAAGTTGCACCCAATCTTAGCATGCTTCGACCATAATCGCAATGATCAATTTAAAGCTGCATTTATCTCCAAACTTTACGAGATCGTCCGAAAATGTGAGAACAGATGGCAAAGAACTCAGTTATAGGTAGTCTCCGACATAACTTACAGCATATTTTGAATAGCCGCCTTTTCGAACTGTCAAACAGACTTTGCTAATATATAAGGGAAAAGCAGTGCCTTGTTGAATACTTTGTTCTCCACATTTCAACTTTTTCTGTTTACCCGTTCTTTGTATCCAGGCGAACCTGACACTAACACTATCATCGCCATAGAAAATCATTAAAATATGTGAAAATAAATGACGCAAACGACACGATAGAGGAGTGAAAGGTTTCAAATACCGTTCGATCTGTGAACACGTCTGTGGGCATGCTAATTAATTGACTGAAAAACCTGGTACGGAATTAGCGTTGATTCTTCAGTGTGCGGCCTCAGAAGAACAGGATTTTCCACCCGACGGTCGCTGCCCATAAAGATCTCTCCTCTGTCGGCCATTAAACTATGTCACCGAGCGACGGCGACGTATTACGCTTACCCGCCGTTTCGTGTTAGTATAGGAATAGTCGCGTAACATAAATCGGTAGAAATATATGCCAAAATTTCTTTATTATAGGCGTTCCTTTTCCTAATTAGAGTTAATGACATGATACACAGCGTGTGCGAGCTTTAGTTCACAAAGTATCTCCTATATTTGCCTTAACTGTATCCTACATACAACTATTTAAAGTATTTCCGTTTTGTGCTTCACGATTACGCGTGTGCTGCCATAATGCGCCAGCTACTGTCGAGATAAAAGTCTTCAGATATCAGCCATCAACATACTAAAGAATGCCGTTCCACTCATCCTGTATTTCAATAGGATAATTTAAAGCTCATTTTGACTGCCTGTTCAGGTTTTTGCGTATAGTGCGTGCGTTCAAAATCCAAATTGAGACGTCATATAAATCACAGCATAGCCGTACAATCTTATGATTAAAACGGCAGGTAAATTGAGAGCGGCTTACTCATTGCGCAATAAAGTATTTCCATTATGCACAATACATCGTTATGTTAGAGCTTTATTTCATGTTTTTAAAAAAATTACATTTTCCAACTAATTAACAGTACCATTCAAAGAAAAAAGTGCTCGGCAGAATGCTATTCGCGTAAATGAGTGATCCAATTAGTAGAGGTCCGAAAATCAAATGTTTTACATCAACCACATGAAGAAAGTTATCCGACATTCACTTCCATACTGACAATATTGATTCCAATCAATTATTTTCATTAATGATACTTGTATAGCTCAGATACCAGAGAAGAAAACTGTGATTAACTGTTAGGCAAAATCCACATTTGTCTTAGTACTTCAAAATGTCGAACTTGACCAGGAGTTCGACCGTCGGCTCTCATCGGCTCAACAACATTAGTTTGGTTGATTTCAGACGCATTGCGTAGGTTCTGACGTAACTTCCGATGTCTCCATAACAGCACAATGGGTAAGATGTCAGAATAAAACGGCGCAAAATTGAAGAGCTCAAGAAAAACGGTATAATCTCTAGGGTCGAGATGGGGGTTCGTCTTCATATAAACAGGGCCAACAACGAGAGAGGGCATGAAGCAGCAGAAATGGGTAACGACCATAGGGATGATAATGCGCATGGCTCGAATGTTTTCTTCTAACTGATATTTAACGGTAAGCTCTGCGTTATTCATCCGCTTCCTTCTGTGCTTGTTGATCAACCAAAGTCCGCAAAAAAGCAGGATAACGAACATCTCTACTCCACCAAGTGCAGCCAGCGTGTTGGAGAATATAGCGCTCGTCCTCGCTGACGACACCGTCGCACTCGCTTTCAACTCCGACCAATCCAACCACGCAATTATCAACCAGAAGTAGGCCGCAGAGAGCAAACACTAAATTTATTGTCATATTAAATGCCAATCGATTCCGAGCGCTTACGTTTCTTTTACGCTTTGCTGCGCAAATTTTCACACGTGATAGCATTGCGCTGCATTAAACGTTGAATAAACGTTACCAAATTTAGTAATACAAGAGAATATGAAGCACAAAATAGATGGAGAAATGATACATTTTTGATAATTGCAGGATGAGCTGCGCCGACAAAATTTAAATATATCTCAACTACGATCAGTTTCTCAGCGTTGAAATGATGTTTGATTGCTTAAGGAATAAATAAAGTACGCAGTCAGTTGCACAGTTGATCTCTCCTCCCCTCTTTATACACGATCAAAAAGACGGATTCGGAGTGTTCTCATTAAAATGAGTTCTTTTGAGAATAGTATTACGCACAACTGGACCCTCAATCGCTTACCTCCAAAATTACGAGCACTCTACCCAGAGTGTAATTCTTTGATTCGTAGGTTCGATATCGAGAAGTTGCCCAGGATCGTTCAACAGCCATTGCCGCAAGGGCCCAGATTTGACCACTCGAGGTGAAATTTGCCGGTCCCCGTACAGATACTGACACAGTCGTCGTCATCAAATATGAACAAGCATCGTCATAGTCTTGCCCGTAACGAATCAGTTCAAATAAATACATCCCAAACATTGTGAAGCAGTTGAGCATTGACCATATATGATGAGCTACAAGAAGGATGCGAGCATTGGAGTGAAAGGAGAGATATGTTCCTTGCACTTTGAAAAGCATAGCAAATAATGCTAAGCCCAAGATGGCGAGCACAAGTCTCATGACGAGGAGGAACCGTAGTAAAGAGTTGTTAGCCAGGTATTCGACTATTTCACACAGGCTCACATTTGAATTATGAGACATTGCAATGACTCTATATCAATATATTCCTTCGACTTATTTCAAATGAACAATGAAATGAAAGAATCAAAGCTAAATCTAGCAACGTTTGGAACACAAGTATAGCGCAAATATAGAATAATGAAGAGTGTTGAAGAATACTCGGATGATACAGCAGCGATTTGGATAGAACGCTCAGAGAAAGTTAATTTCAGACTGGCTGTATTCATCAAGGGATGATTAGACTTCCTTTAAGCACCTCGAAGAAAATAACGATTTTGGGAAAGCTTTATAATAACACTGTCGGATAGAAGTCTTTTACCAAGCTACAGTTAATCCCTCTGAATAATAGCTTTGGTTAAGAAGAATTAAATAATCCCCCTCCAGTCTTAGTGGAAGTTGACTTACCGCGACTTCATGACGGGCTGCTGAACNTAATCCCTCTGAATAATAGCTTTGGTTAAGAAGAATTAAATAAACCCCCTCCAGTCTTAGTGGAAGTTGACTTACCGCGACTTCATGACGGGCTGCTGAACAAATATTAATCAGGAATTGTTAATTAATTTCGCCACTGCATGATCTGCGTCGATAACGATAAGCTTTTCTCACGCCTGCGCAATGTTATTAAGTCGCGTTCAATCTTAATTAGCATACTTCGACCATAATCTTAATGATTTGTCTTTAAGCTGCATTTTTCTCCAAACTTTACTAGATCGTCCGAAAATGTGAAAACAGATGATTAAGGGAACATTTACAGGCGGTCTTCAACACGATTACAGCGCTATTGAATAATCGCCATTTTCGAACCATTAAACAAAACAAGCTAAAATATAAGGAAAAAGGAGTGCCTTGCTAGACATTTAGTTCTCCACATTTTAACTTTTTCTGTTTACCCGTTCTTTGTATCCAGGCGAACCTAACACTAACACTATCATCGCCATAGAAAATCATTAAAAAAATATGTGAACATAAATGGCGCAAACGAAGCGATGGAGGAGTGAAAGGTTTCAAATACCGTCCGATTCGTGAATACGTCGGTGGGCATGCTAATTAATTGACTGAAAAACCTGGTACGGAATTAGCGTTGATTCTTCAGTGTGCGGCCTCAGAAGAACAGGATTTTCCACCCGACGGTCGCTGCCCATAAAGATCTCTCCTCTGTCGGCCATTAAACTCTGTCACAGAGCGACGGCGACGTATTACGCTTACCCGCCGTTTTGTATTCGGATTGAAATAGTCGCGTAATATAAATCGGGAGAGAGATATGGCGAGATTTCTTAATAAATGGCGTCTCTCTTCCTAATTAGAGTTAATGACATGATACTCAGTGTGTGTGCGCTAACTTTCTTTTGAAACCAATCTCGTATATTTGTCGCGGTGGTGGCATATAAATAAGTATTAAAAGTATTTCCATTTTGTGCTCTACGATTAAGCGCGTGCTACCAAAATGATACTGCTGCTGTCGAGTTATAAAACTTTAGATTTTAGCAGAATATAAACTTTAAAGAATTGCCGTTCCACTCATCGCGTATTTTAATAGGATATTTTAATGTTCGTTTTGACAGTGTGTTCAGGAATCTGCGTGTTGTGCGTGCATTCAAAATCCAAACTGAGATGTGACATAATAGCGGATGTGTTTCAGTGCTTCGGCAGTTGGGGTAAGAGGGAAAATACGAACAGAATGGAGACGGAAAAAATACGCGCAGTGTGGACGCAGCCGTGGTTCTGGCGTCTCTGGCTGGTGACGACAGCCGTGTCGATGTCGTCTACCTTCCAAGTCTACCACACCGCCATCATCAACAACCTCTTCGACGCGGCTCGTCCAATGCTCCGACGCCACTACCAATCAAACGATTCGTCGATCATTCACGCATGGGCAATTATGACTAGCTCCGTGCTTTTCGGAAAGTTCATTGGAACGATTGCTGGAGCAAAACTTGCTGACACACTCGGTCGTCGCACCACGATGATTATAGTCAAGTTAGTTTCCCTTTCCACATAATAGCTGTGTGCGAGCAAAAGAGTCCTCAGTTGAAATTTAATCTCATCGCTGCTAGCGATGCAGTGCCTTGCGCTATAAAAATTCATCAGAAGTCGATTCGAGTTCGAGAACAGATAGAGTACTTGTTGAAAACACGTTTTGGAAGATTTTTAAACAAGTTCTCGCGTGATTTGTTGAAAATTTTCCTTCTTTTACTGCTGTTGACAATTACTGATATCTCAGATCAAAAGATTCAATTTCCATGCCATCGCAGCAGTGCCCTAAAATATCTTTTGCAGCGTACTGTTGATCATTGGTGGAATAATGAACGGGCCAGTAGAGCTGCTCGACTGCTTTTGGTTGGCGACGATCGCTCGGCTCGTGATCGGGATTGGCTCGGGCGCCGGCATAGTCATCAGCATCCTCATGATCACTGAATCGGCGCCCATAGCGCATCGCGGCTACTTCGGCAGCCTTACCAACATCTTCTTCGGTCTAGGCGACCTACTGTCGCTGCTCATCTCCATGCCATATCTGATGGGCACAGAACAACTGTGGCCGTGGGCGATGGCGGTGGGATGCGCGTGCGCGCCGGCGTGTCTGATCGTTACCCTTCTGTATCCGGAGAGTCCGCGCTACCTCTATCTGACCAGGAAGGATCGCGTGGCTGCCTGCCGAGCAATAGTGGTATATCAAGGCGAACATAACCTCGCTGAGACAGAGCGAGATTTGGAAAAAGAACAGCTGGCGAGTGAAGGGCGAAAGACGACGCTGCGTAGTCTGCTGGCGGAGCGACCAGAACGTCGCGCGTTGCTCATTAGTGTCATGCTCGAACTCGGCTGCCAACTTTCCGGCATCGCCGCGATTATGGCCTACTCGACGACCATTTTCGAACAAAGCGGAGCTGGCCACAAAGCCGCCGCACTTGGCACTCTGGCGATGGGCGTGGTCAAGTTCCTGTCGGGCTTCAACGTGTCCCCTCTGCTCGACCGACACGGCCGTATTCCGGTCTTGATCTTCGGCTTCAACCTGGTCGGAACGGCCAACATCCTCATATCTCTCATCTATTTCATCATGCCTTCTTCTCCCTTCACCTTCTACATCACTGTGCTTTTGCTGTGCATTAATATGTTCGGTTATTCGTACCTCAACAGCGCTACGCAAGTGCTAGAAGGCGAGCTGTTCGATCAGCGCGCCCGAGCGCAAGGAGCGCTGGTATCAAAGGCAGTGTGTTGGCTGGGCGCTTGCGTCATCTCCATCTTCTTTCTACCCATCTGCATCTCGATCGGAGTCGGCTGGTCTATGTTGCCATTAGCCCTCACGTGCTATGCGACGTCACTTTTCGCTAAATTTTTCATTCCTGAGACNCAAAGAAACAAAAAAATCTGACACCACTCGGCAAACGAAACGACAGAGGAGGAGTCGAAGCGAAACGGCACCAACAAGCCCACTTCAAAATGATGTTCGTTTATATGATTACAATATTGTATTCTAAAGGTAAGAGGGTATAATGGCGGGGAAATCTGCAGCAGTGGATCAGGGTCAAAAAGACAGCCATAATTCATTTATCCCCGCCATCGCAAAAGTATCAGCGTATTACTGATTATCTGAGTTGAGAGAGCCAATAGTGTCCCAATAGCACACCATACCCTCATCCAAAACCATTTGCAGGAGGGGAGTGTCAAAATTTGCGAAAATGGGCTTGGCTGCCGAAACACACCATCCTAATTTGGAATAATTACACTATAAAATTCAGCTGTCGAGCTGCTGTGCCAGCCAACCTGGTCGATATCGATGGCCGCGTTGCCGAAGTGCCCGGCCATAGTTTCCTTGTCCTTATTGTCGTCGTTGTCCTTTCCCGCGGGACCGTGAACTTGAATTTTCATTCGCCACCACGCTCACTTCTCACTTCTCGCACACACTCTTCCTCTATATCGCAACAAGCAACGTTTTGCAACTTCTCTTCTGCAACTTCTTCTACTCTTGTTTCATCGAAATAGAAATATTCTCGCTTGTTTCTTCCACGCCATCGCATAATAATTCATTGAATTCGGCAGTGTCAACGTGTCCTCCTTGCCTTTTCATGTAGGTCCTACGACGATTAGGCGGTAATATGAACTCGACTGTAACGCCAGAAAGCACCAGCATTTTACAACTACAGAAATGGTCCAACTTTCAGTCGCCGAATGCTGACAACTGGACAAATTGTGCTGACATTACAAGTTTTGTCAACACAGCAGTTGATGTTTTCTAAATTGGCTAACAGCCAAGTTGGTACCTTCATTGATTCTCAAGCAAACACACACAGAGCAATTTGGTAGCATCTCTGCTCTCACACAAACTCTATCAAATCTGTTGATGCGCGCCCAATCAAGAGGCAACATATTATATGACTTGCTGTCGTTGTCATTAAGATCATGCCGCAAAGCGTAGAGCGATTGTCTCTCTCTCAAAATAACTTTGTAGCTTGCGCCTCTCTCTCTAAATAACTTTATAGTTTGCGAGCAGCGTTCAACGCCTGCTGTCCTGCGGGCAAATACCGCTTTTCCCGTGTCAGTTTGTCAAAGAGAGAGACTGAATGAGTGCGAACAGTCAATCAGTGCTCTCCATAGAGTGAGCTTTATTAATGAGCATCGCTTCGCTGCCCACGCGACACTACCAGGTTCTGCGGCAAATACTCACACTACTTTGGATGAAACAACCGCACACACATTGAATGTCATCTCAATCTTGTAAAGGCCAACTCTGTTATGATGTAGAAGAAAATCACCTTGTTTGAACAAATATACTATGGCAAACCAAGGAACATATCATTCTTCAGTGTTCAACAACGATCTGGCATAAATTGCGCCAGCTAGAGGGTTCTTGAACTTGGATAAGTGCAACGTTCGTGGGGATCTGAGTTCAACCGACACTTGTGGTTCCCGCTTCATCGGACGTCCCGGTCGAAGGAGATCGGTACGTCCACCGCCATAGTAAAGCGCCGCGAGCCGTTTCATTGGTCGACCTGGTCGCATTCGGTTGTTATTGTTTCCAGCCGAAGCAGCCGGCGCTGATAACACGACGAGCAGCAGCAGACACCCTTCAAAAGACAAATTAAATTACATTCTGTGTCACTCCTATAGCTGAAGACCTTAAGGCCTCTTTCTTAAAATGACTCATAGTCAAAATATTGTTCGTGATTTGTCTAAAAAAATATTATCCACTTCAATCTCCGATTCCATTCGAGCGCTAGACCATGTCTATTGCAGTTTTAACACTCGCATGCCTACGTATCGTTCAATATGTCGTACAAGGAAATAAGCTGGCTTTGGTGTAAGAGGGGACTAACAAAGTTAAATATATAAAATCTTTGCGCTGACGGACAATGGGTCCGGCGTGATCTACTGGCATTAATAAACGAGCGTTACCAATGCAAAGCGCTAAAGGATGGTATATTATTACTGAAGAATAATAAAATTACCTGCAAACAACGGTGCGTACATCACGAAGGACGACAGTGGTCGAGGGGAGGGGTTGATTCAAAGTGAGGTTGAACCGTTCGAGTGCGAAGCTTTATTGGCGCAGATAGACTGAGTTGCCGAGGGCGGAGCTTTTCTTTCGCCTCGAAGCAGCCTTTCCTGCGATTGGTCTCGAGCGCGCCATGCGTGTCTGCCAATAAAGAAAGCCCCTCAAGCGACAGACCGAATGACGCAGGAAGCCCTCCAGGGCGTCCTTTGATCGGTGCCTGGGTTTCTTTCCCGTGCTCTGTCTCAACATTGATTACTTCATTTTACTTATACAATGAAAAAATTATTTCATTCATTCATTGATGGGTTTCTCAAATATCTACGCCTACTAACGGCCTATTTCTGGCTTACAGTGATGAATTATTTGACGCGCCTTAAAA
>NIUQ01002214.1:0-23778 GCA_002796945.1 Plectus sambesii
ACTTGGCGGGCATTCTCTATGATTGCCTTGAGTATAACTAAAGCTGCAATGCTTGATTTAAAAATGGTCCATGGTGAAAGACGAAGCGAAACATAAATCTTTTTAGTTAAGCATCTGCCTCAACGATGGACCACGCATCGGGTTCGCGACGGAGTTCGGGCAGTCGTTTGTTGGCCAATCTCTTCTCTTCCTCGCCGCATTCGACTCCCAGCATGGACCTGATGTCTCAGGGACTATCAGAAATGGCTCAGGTTTGTCAGTTTTGCTTTAATTTAGCGGATGTCGAAATTGCTTTCTTCGCGATTCGGCGTTTTTTGTTGTAACCTGACTATGGGAAAAGGAATACAGCCAACTGTGTTTATAACGCGTGGCTTTATGACGTCGGTGTTTGGCCAGTCCCGACAATATTTACTATGTTTTGTACAGGGGCCAACCGCTTTTATAGCGTCGGTCATTTTTGGCCCTGGCTGCAAGGAGCTTACACGCGGTAGAAAAGATTAAGTGACTCCGAATCTCCTCTCTGCCCGTTAGAGCGACGCATGCATTGGCCCAGTTGAGGCTAATTTTCACCCCTTTCGTGGTGTCCGTCCTCCTTGAGGGTCGTAGTGCCGCATCTCGCCCTCTCCCGCGCTGTACTGACAACTGTACTACGCAGTGAGTATCAACTGCTTTTATTACGTAACTGTCTTTATAACGTCGGTCATTATTCGGTCCCTTGACCGACGTTATAAACGCAGTTGACTGTATTTGTGTGACTTTTCTGTTTACCAACTATAATGCCCGGCTCGATTTTTGGTTATTAATCGATATAATTTTGGTTACAGTAGCATTAGTTTATATTGGTAATTTTAACCAGCCGCAGAGCGTATCTTCCTATACAATGAAGTTAGCTTGTACCGGTATATCGTTTGCAAAGGTAACGTTGACCGATCCTCCTACCACAGCTATAAATGGATTCTACTGTACAGTGAAATTCGTTTATACCGGTATTTGGGGGACCGGTCGAAATACCGGTATAAGCGAACTTTTTGTATCGGAAGATGTACTTGGAACTGACAAAATTTACCGGTATAAACGAAATACCGCTATAAGCGAAATCGATATAAATGGATTCTACTGTACATATAATGTTTCTAGATCAGCAAGCATGTTACACGGATGGCGGATGCACAGAAGAAAGGTTCAACGCAGCTGCACAAATGGGCGCGGGACGGTCAGAATGCCGCCATCTCTGACGTCATGCGGCACACCAACGAGCTTATGCGTATCTACGCCGATCAACANGCTGCACAAATGGGCGCGGGACGGTCAGAATGCCGCCATCTCTGACGTCATGCGGCACACCAACGAGCTTATGCGTATCTACGCCGATCGACAGCGCGATTTTGCCCGCCAATATGAACAAAGTGTTTTGGTTAGTTTCTAACGCTTTTCAGACTTTTTTATGACCTTGCCATGATTTTTTTATCGGTAACTCTAGTTTCGGCATTATCATGGAATTGTGGAAAGGTGATGATATTTTTTAGGGACTAGTGCTCTTTGCATTTGTGGTTTAGAATTTGTATATTATTTTTGATATCCCAGGGGGCATACTGCTGTCCAAAGAATCTTTTCAAAATCATCAACACCATTACTTAAGACTAGGTTGTCTGAAGTCTTTTCAAAAAACTTTCCGTAGCCCAACTAATGAACCACAATAAATGTTTCAGCAACTGCAAAAGATGGGAGAATCAGACCGTGCAGTATTGGAGGCAGAGCGCAAGTTGCAAAATTTATTGGAGCGCGAAGCAAAGCTTACAAAGGAGTTACGAAGGAGCGGCGGTTTTTGGCGGAAGGGCGGGGACGAGTGCATCATGCGACACGAACTCACCAAGATCGGCAGGGAGAAAGCGGTCGCAGAACGGCAGCTCAATGATACCAAGGCTGAAATGGAGGTCGTCAAGATGTTCCGGTTCAGGAACGGCATGCAGGTGAGCTCAGTTGTGCTCAAAACTTACCATATTTACGGAAATAATGGCAATGTGCAGTTATTGTTTCGATCCCTCTACAGTGCGCCCCTATTTCCACTAGTGCCACTAATTTAGCGTGTACCACTATTTCCGTAAATAAGGTATATCCTGTTTTATGTGACCCGCCCTTCATTAGCGCTGTTTTTTAGAAATTCGTTTTTATACCCCTTTGCTTAATTGTGGGCAGTCACCGTAGTTATCGATGTTGTGGCGCTGTGCCAGTCCAACTCCCTCTCTTAATTATGTTACCATGATTATTTCAACCTCTTACTCAATATATCGTCATCACTAAGGCATGGAAAATAGTGTTTTATGAACGAAAAGCAGTATGTTAAAAAGACACAGCCGCATAAAATAGTTGTAGTACTAATTTCGTTTGTGCCACTATTTCCATAAATACGACATTAAGTTGCAAGAACGTGCAATTCATTAATCTAAAGTTAAACGGTTTATAGAGGAGTAGAATGGAAATGCTAATAATCTGAAAGAAACATGCAAATCATTGAATGAAAGCAATTCAAACAGTGCGTCTTAATAATGACCTGCTGCTCATCATTTAAAAGTGACTAACGGTAGTATATTTATTGTTAGCATCACAACGAGCCCGGCGTCCTTGCACTGTTTAGGTTCCCCTATGTTTTGTGTGGGGATGCTAACAAAAAATGTTCTGCCGCTAGGCTCTTCAACATCGCTTATATACTTTCAATATCGCCTCATTCAGGGAATCGCGGACGCCTACCGTACCCTAGGGGATAGTACCACCGCGATATTCGACTGTCACCGGGAGATTACGGAACTCGTGCCGGCGATATCGACGCAGGACGTTCGGCGTATGGCTTACGACGGCGCCACTGTCACCAAACGACGAATGGATGAACTTCGTCAGCGTCTTGGGCTAGAGGCTGGCCTTTCGGGTATGGCTAATTCTTGTTAAATTTACTGGCCATTGCAGTTGAATTCGTTTAAAGCAGTTTCTGTTAGAACGCTATATCGTTTATACCGGTCAAGATTATTAGTCTCAAAGCGCAGTTTTCCATACAAACAGTTTGGGGATACCGATATAAATGAATTCCACTGTATAGTGGAAATTATTTATTCTGGTAGCTATGGCAGCGACTTATTTTTGTTTGGTTTACAAACCAGTATAATGGTGTATAACAGTTGTAGAATATTTTGAAAAGAAACCGTAAAGATCATCTGAAAAATGGCCACCAATACTTGCACCCTTCCACATTCTTGAGCAAACGTCATATTAAGAGTTATCTACGATTACGTTGCAGAGAGTACTCGACGACGTCGTAGCGAGCCTCCTTCGCGAAGTTCAAGTCATCACAGTCACCATCGTCGGAATCAGGGGACTCCACCCCCTCCCTACTCTCCTCCGACGTCTTCTTCGCAAATGAACTGGTCCGCACAGGCGCGCTTGACCAACGATTCACCGCCTATCCTTAATCAGGCTACTCCTCGCGCTACAACTAGCGCTGGCTGTTTACCGCATGCCCCTGCCGCCAACGTCATGTACCCTCGTCTCCCTCCCAATCCCTATGCCAAACCTCTCAAGTCTCTAACGCCATAAGATGATCTGTATTTTCGTAGAGTGTATGGCGGGTGAGAGGGGTCAATTTCATAAAATTGGCCCCAGCGTGGAAACGTTCTGGTCTGAAGAATATTGATGATTGGCCTCTACCAGTAGTGAATGACTCGACTTTTATTTCTTTCTACCATTTGGGAAGTTAGTCGTGGAGTTGTTCGTCGTTTACACACTGTTTCAACGATATTGTGAATGCGTTGATGCAAAAACGCGACAGGACATTTTGAAATACCCGATTCACTCTAGATTCTTTTCATCTCTGATGTCAGTTTTGACTATAGTGCGAATATTGCAAATCGATAGTATGTGACGTTTGCTGTATTCTATACTACAGCTGGACAGTTTCTTATTTTCAGAACTCTTTTGTTTTACTGTTATGGAAGTTGTACGTTTTCACGAGCTTCTCAGTTGTGCAGGTTGAATTGTTATGTGACAGTTTGCGTTAGCTGTTTGTTTCTACGAATTGAGTTGTAGGCGGAATGACCGCTGAGAAAGGGCTACTTTTCCATATGCATCTCTGTTTTGCTTTGTTCACTACGTTCTGACGAATAGATTGTACTTTGATGTCTATTCTGCCAACGGCTTCTTTTAGCGTGATAATGTAGATGAATAAATCTTTTGACAAAAAATAGTTGCAATTACTTTCCATATTCGGTTTATGTTGCAATTTGACATTAGTATATATCAGAGATCGGGACAGCTCACAACATGACTTTTTGGCGATAGTTTGCAACATGACGTTCAAAGTATGCGATAATACGAAACATGTACTGGTCAAGCGCTTCTGAGTAGTAGCCGCGGCTTGCTAGTCCACATTTTGCTATCACTGCGCATGCTGCTATAGTCATTGTTTTTTTAGCATGGCTGTGATCATCATAGGACTAATTGAAAGTGACAGATCTCCAGATCGGTGGAGCTTTGAAAGGAGCATAAGGATTACTTATCCATCGTACCAGCTTCCATTCTGTTCCCAGTTTTCTTAAGAAAGGCTACATGTGTGTATGAATGAGGACTTGACCAGCGGAAGGGAGCTTCCAGAAAGCTCATTACCCTGTCTCACCCAGTGCTGATGGCTCAGCCCAAGTCCACACTTGGACTAACTACCAGGGAAAGTACGTATCCCAAGGCGTGGAGAAGTCCTTATTCCGCTGCGCCGAGTGCCAGCAGATCAATGAGCAGTCCAAAGGGACATTCCCAGTTAGTTTATTGACTTTGCGTAAATAGCTACATCGAGCAGTATAACTTTTACAGGTCCACTCGTTCCAAATGGTGAATGTGGGAATAGTGGGAGAGCAACTGGAGGTCTTGTCAGTGATGGTGCTTAGCAAGCACTGCTGCCAACTGCTCAAGCGCTCTGCTGTAGTTGGGGAGCAAATGTACTTCAAGCAGAGTGACAGTGACATCAATCGGGCAAGCACACCATGCGGGCGCATATGGATGCCCTTAAAGTAAGTATTTGAACTTCAATTCCACAATCATTAAAACAAAGATATGTTATTTTGTATTTCGAGGTGGTAGAAACATCCTGCTTTGTTCTGACCACTGAGGTTGAGCAAAATGAGGCAAAGGATCATATGGCAAACGAGCGCAGCCAATGCGCGGCTACCAGCACGCGAGGAAGCACAAGTACCCCGTTGTTACTTTGGTCGCTGAGATCCCTGAGGTGTTGGCCATGCCCTGGTCAAGTCGTTTTGCCCTGGAGGGCGACGCTAGTTTCGGCCAAACCTACTTGATCTACCAGGATGACACTCCCGGATTCGAAATGGCCGTGTTCGCGTCGCCGGGTATGCTCATTTTTAATATTTTCACTTTCAGTAAAAAATATAGTTCACTTTCTACCCTCTTATAAAAAGCCTTCACTATGTACCTAAGCTTACGTTTATTTCAGATAACCTTGAGAAGCTGCACCGCTCAGCGCATAGGGTATCCGATGGCAACTTTAAGTGCCGACCAAAGGACATGCAGCAGCTGTACACCGTCCACGGCTTCGTGGAAACGCCCACCAGCCAGAAGGAGGCGAAGACCCTCGTTGCTGCGATTATGAAGACCAGGACGAGGGAAATGTACGAACGTCTTTTTGGGTGAGTAAAAATTCTTTAATAGGGATAAGACAAGGCGGAATGTATATTTTTCAGCGTCGTTCGCGCGCAGCTTCAGGAGCGCTTTGGAAGCGTTGGGCGCATTGTCAAGGGTGGCTGAGCCCACTTTGACTTTGAACCTGCAGCAGTTGGCGCGTTCGAGGCGGTTTTTGGACCCGATCTGGGCAACATGTGCCTTTTCCACTATGCGAACTGTGTGAACAAGAAACTTCGAGAACTTGGACTGTCTACAATCTACCAGGAGCGCCGCTTTCCTTGAGGGTTGGAGTCTTCAATGGGTTAACCGGAATTTCGCCGCCTGTCGATGACATGATTTCTTGTTTGTTGAGGGGGTGGAAGCTTTTTTTTGCGCAGCATGGGCTACCTAATTGGGTGCAAAAACATGGGGGAACCCCCTCGCCACCACTCATCACTTGAGAGCTTTGATGAGGAGTAGTGCTCACTATCGTTGAGCGTCATATAACTATGGCATTAAGATTTTAGCCTAAGCCTTTATGCTCTTCTTTTTCGTCGACGCTTTTCCACTAAATTTTTTAAACCTCTTTAGATTTTTACCTTAATTCCTTAGCTATATGACACTCCCTTTTCTTGTTGCTTCTGTTTAATGTTTCGTTCGCTATTGTACATTGAATGAATATTTGCTATTACACTTTTTTGATGCAATGCTCACAGTTGTTTATATTGATTAAAAATCTTGCTCAATACTCCTTTTTCAAATTACGTACACGAAAATTCCTTAACGCAAGAATTCGGATAATCATCCATAAGTAGTTTCTCGTTATACTTAAAATGACTGGAATAGATTTTCAGGACTGAAAATTTAAATTAAAAATTTGTAAGCTAGAATAGCCTAACATGTCGCCAATCGTCGCTAAAAAATTGTGTCGCGGGTTGTCATCTTTTCTGTATCACACTTTAAAATATATTAACATTAGGCTTTACATTGTAGCATGCATCACAATACTTAAACAGAACATTACAAACATCACGCGCAAACAGAACGTCAACTACAGCATCCTCACAGCACGGTTGCGCGAGTTTGAATATGGCACATTAAGATAGTGTTGTTAGACTTCATTTTTTCAAATACATCGCATGATATTGTTCTAATTAGAATAGCGGGAAAAGAAGATATTTCAACTTGAAACTATAAGGCTTTGATATTTTTATAAGAAGCAAATCTAAAGCGCGAAATAAGCGTTAGCCAATTTTAATGTCTACAGTTACTAAACAAAAACCCGAAAATGCCTGCTGCTGAAACATTTATTTTACAATAATTACATTTTGGAATGCACTGACTGTTGGTGTATACGCATACAATTATTCCTACGAAGGTATAGTTCACTATATTGCCGAACTGCAACAGTGCAATTAACGATGGGTATTACTAATTCTTTAGTTTGAGCAGTTATTAATGAGAATGGGCAACACTTATTATTGAGACTGAGCAGAAGTGAAAATTAATTTAAATCAAAAAATTCATTGCTTGAGATCGCTGGCTATAAAGTAAAGTACTAATACAATGACACTATAAAAGCGCATGTTAAAATGCTCGAATCAAACTCCTCCCCTTTATGATCGCAAGTATCACCATATTACAAGATATCGTAATGCTTGGCGATACTTTTGAATTAAAATTTATAAATTTGAGAATTATATGAAATATAATTTTTCTATACATTTCCGAGTTCTGGTCTATTTCAAAATGAACTGGTTGACGCAAGTTAGGTCTTAAATCAATTAGACATTCAACGTTTATATCATAGTATTTGCTTTTTACAGAAATTAATACAACATAAACGCTGGCATTAACAGTGGCACAGCGTTTCAAAGGTTCAAAATAATAATGACACAGCGCCAAATTTCGAAATACGGTTGATGTAATTAGAAGAGAGAGACTGTAAAGAGAGAGACTGTAAAAAGTCATACTTGAATAAGGCTTCGCGAGTCCCTATCTCAGCGCGATTCCATTACACAATGACTTTTTCATCGGATGTCGTTTGAGGCGACACGACGCCCCATCGACTAAGAATATCTAGCAACCCTTTTCGAAATGATGTATCGGTCAATACATACACAATTGGATTAAAAGCGATGTAGGATTTTGCAATTAACGCTGCAGCAGTGCTCGCATATGGGCCAACTGATGCAAAAGACACAAACTGTCCTACAGTTGCCATAACGACGTACGGTAGCCAAGCGCAAACAAAGCATACGGTAACAAAGAACATCGTTTTCAATGGTCGGATAATATGCTGAAAATTTTGCCGGTCACGCCAGATAACCAACAGCTTCGTTGATAAGCTAAGCTTTCGAGAAAAGTGTAGTGAAGCGCTTGATAATGTAATAGCGACAAGCTGAATAAGGTGAACATGGAATTTATGGTAATATGGCAGAACTATGCAAAGCAAGTTTCTATAGAATATGAGCTACCTCTTTTATCTAAGCATTTAAGAGTTCTTAATATTTATCTCCCACCAATTTATGCTTTAAACGAAACAGTGTATTCAACTGATTTCACAGAACGTGTCTAATCTGATTTGAAAAGCGTCTCGGTTGGCTTGACAAGTGTCCAACGTAATTGGAAAAGTGTCTGTTTTAGAGTAGAAATGGTGAAAATAACCATATATTACGACGGTGGGAAAGAAATTTAGCGAGAGCTGTTCAAGCTGTCAGCGTTAACGATGAAGATATGACGATATACTAACCTGATTTATCGGATTGCTTTCATTACGCTCCATTTCGACAGAAATTTCTATCTTCTTTTGAAATAGAGCGCTCTGGAACAACACTGAGCAAACTCGTTGATACGAGTAGAAGATGATGGCCAGCGGGACGATGAATCCAAAGACAAGGATGAAAATTACGTATGCACGAGATGCAATATCTACTGAATGAAGGTTAATGCAGCAAGAAGTCCCTTGGATCAGAAAGCTGGAAAACGTGCGACGTGAAGATTTAAAGAAAAAATATTTAATTAGCATTTCATAGGTTTCATAGCAAATACTTTTGTTACCAGTAAGTGGTGTTGTCATATGTCAGTATTAAAATGGCAGCAAATATTTTTCTTTTGTAAGGTAAACACTGGTATTGGAAAATGATGGTTATGGGGATTGTAGTAGATCTAATGGCTGAGAGATGCGCGAAACAAGCGCCTAACACCAGTGGGGCAATTTAGCTTCCCCGTGAGAGTTTCCACACGCGGACGCCTGATTAGGGCAAGGTGCAATAATTTGTATGATAAAATACGGGAAAATGCTAAATTGCCCCACTGGTGTTGGGCGCTAGTATCGCGCACTTCTCTGCCATTAGCCCCGACTATGAGGATCGTGTATCGGAATCACAGCTACCGTGCCCCCAATCCGTAATAGGTCTTCCACCAGGGGCCAGTTTTATAAAACTAATATAACTGTAAAATGTAGAAAAGTAAAAACATTTCTGTACTATCATCATTCATATGGTTACAAAACGTGTTACGATAATGCAGAATTAGTGATAACAATGCAGAAATGATATTATATCTATAATAGCATAATGAAATTGATCCCAACTCTGAAAACAGCAAGCACATCTGTGACAGTGCTTGTTTAACTTCGTGTTCGACTGAGGCTTCGTTAGAGTAATTAAATTATTACTAATAATATTACCTGTTCCATCCGAATATTGGCGGTGCACACAGTGCGAATGAGGCTATCCAAAGGAGAACGCTGTTGTGAACAATTTTTGTTGATGTTGCTGCTGCTGATGTTGCCGTGAGTCGGGTCGCTCGATTAAACGCAATAGCCGCAACGACTAAGATTGAAAAAAATGCGCAGAAGCCTTGAACAAATCCGTAGAATTTGCATCCTAACAAATGATTAACAAAACAGTTTTTATGATAAAGAATGAACAAAATTTGCTCACCGAATTTTCCAAACAGCCAGACGCCTTTGAGGCTGCTGGCAGTAAGCATCCAATAAGTTGCCACTGGCGATATGATATGACTGATCGCCAACTGAATACGATAGCACTTTATTGGTTGAGAGTAGTGCTTCTGACTGAAAAGCAGACCTCATTGGTATCATGTATGGTTCGCTCTGTAATGGTATGTTACTTTGTAATATAATCATAACTTAAGGAAGCAATAATATCAAGTTGATTGCTGGAGAACTGTTGGTATCACTCTTCTTTTCAGATGAGCATCTTTCACTTATTATTATTTAAAAACAGTAACTCTTGCATTATCAAAACGTTTAGTAAATGTGAAACACTGCGTTAGATTTTCATTCCCCTTATGATTTCAACTTCGATATGATCATTATTTTATGGTGTTAATGACTATTAGGGCGAGCGCGAGCTGTCCAGAAGCATGTAACTCTTCAAGTAAAATCTGCATAACATGCTCATTTGTTATCGGTTAATTTAAAATTTTAAACCTCTTCAACCATGTCCAAGACGCATGTTTTGTATATTATGGGACGATTGGAGAGCATTCGACAAATGACTACGTTTCAAACATAATGATTTATTGTTGGCCTCTTTATCCATACTTTGTACCTTTAATCTGGTGATTCGTCGCGATCAAAAAGTAAATTAGTTGGACAAAGTTCAGTACATTAATTCGGCAAAGGATTGATAGGCTGAAAGGGATCAAGATTTGCACTAATTCTTATTTAATGATCTGCAGAGTCGAATTAGGCGTATCTGTGTTATCATTAAAACCCATTTATAGGCACGTGCCATAATTCCGACAAGCAAGGTCTTTTTTGGTTCACTTAATTTGCTGTAAGTGGTATTATGAATATGAAAAGTCATGTTAGCCTCATATCAAATCTCACTGAATACCGATGAGAGAACAGATTTTATAATCCATCCAGTTTTGGTGGTACTGGCAAACATGACAGAAAAGTATCTGAGTACGAAGAGCTGTAAAATTTTTAGTGCTTACCTTTTCAGAATGAAGATCGTCAGGATATTGCCTATTATAGAGAGAACCGACACCAAAAATGCGAACAGGGCCACAAAGTAGTGTAGGAACATGGGGAATGAAGGTACTTCGCTGGTAATTATTACTACTGAACGATTATTAATCGGGTAGACTATTTGGTCCATCATGACTGGTGATGGATCAGTTAAGGTGCATTGAATATTGAAGTAGAAGAATACTGAAAATCCAAGAAAGTTGAGCCAATGTCGGTATTTCTTTCATTAACTATTTACTTTTTCTTATGATAATATAAAAATCTTTTATATTGACTACTAAAGGGAAAGAAATCAAGTATACGGTAGTGATATACGCGATTTGATCATCATCTTTGAGCAGAACACTATGAAAAAGGATTCGCCTTAGAAATTTTTTTGAAAATATGATTTTGATCAGAACGAAGTCTTATTTCATTAACCATAAGTTGCTGCGTGGCTACTAAGTGAGAAACTTAGTTTCACGATAGAGCGGAGAGAATTATTAATTTTCTTGTAGTGTAAAATTAGTTTATAGTACTATCCCTGCTATTAAGTAATATAGTTTCTAGCTTAGTTGCAACCCTGCTGTGAATGCGCATGGTTTTCAAAAGTTCATTCAACTTCGCGAGTACACAATGTACGACCGTCTCAAGCAACTGTCGCTGGATAAAGAGACGCGATATGGGTTCTCTTCCTAATCCCGGAAAGTACTCTAGAAGCTTCGCATTTGATGATATTGTAACAAAGGGCGTTTAGAGGAGAACTAGGATGCAACAGTCGTTTCATCATTTCCTGTCCTATAATATGAGGGCGGATCAAATGAAAATAACAATTTCGCATTAGACTAAGGTATTGAGAAATTGTTGTTTTGATTTGCTCCACCCTCGTATGCAGCAACACATATTGTCCCCGCAAACCCTTGTGGCAATTGAGTCTATTTCAACCAAACTGCAGTTAAACGTGGATACCTGTCGATCAATTGAGTTTTGCGTTCAAACAGCGAACTTTGCAAGAAATTGTGCCAATTCGCATTAATACGCGCCGTGAAATTTCGCCACTGGTGCCACAAATTCTACCTACAGAATAAGAGACTAACCTATTTTAACTATTATATGTATCATTGTGACTATTTATGTGAGGAGCGCGAATAATTAATTAAAGGTTTCGGTTCCGGTTCAGGTTATTATTAGCGGGTACACATATTCTCTATAGTACAATATTGGGGTATAATAAGAACATGAATCGGAACCGAATTTTGATGAAAAATCAATAAAACCGGGTCATAAAATGTAACGTGTTGAATGGCAACTGATCCTCTGTTGCTATGCAACACAAATGCGACAGCGTCCTGTGTCATAAGTCTGTGGGCGGAGGTCCGTATTACCGACGAACTATCAAAGCTTTCGCGAAAAATACGAAATGTTATTGCACAATATCATTATTTTAAGCTTCTCCTATGCCAAATGCTCTTTTAGCGCTAAAATTTTTAATAGTTTAATTCCTCCGTCAGCCAAAAACAAATAGTTCCCATAATGAAGTTCAAATCGCGCTTAATATCGTATTTTGCCTTCTTTCGGCCAGTGCGCGCTAAATGAACTCAACTGCCACAAGCGTTTGCGGGGACAGTAAAAGAACCCAGGTCTAAGAGAACTTTGAGTCTGGGATACGGCGAAATTCTTAAGATATTGCTAATTTATGCTTAACGTGCACAATTTTCTGCATTCAAGCGCTAAAATTTGGTTTAAAATCCAACAGAACGGTCAGATTTGCTTGCAACATCAAAATATTGAGAGCCTTATTTGTTTTTCTGTATCAAATAGTTAAAAGTACGTATCATCCAGCGACCTTAGACCGAGTAATTCTAGTCAAACACAAATTTTTCACTCCAATAATGACACTTTCGAATTTAAAGAGGGGCTTTTTCGAGTCAAGCCAATATGGAAAATAACCTCTTCGATTTGGAAAGTGTGCTTATTAAAGTGAAAGGGTAAATTACAGCTTCAGCGTGAGCGGGGTGCGCACGCAATGCTAATCATTGGCAAAATTTTTCGTCTCATAAAAGTCACATCAGCCGCATGCATGCGCCACCAGCATGTCTCATGCAGACGTATGGAAATCAGGGCTCACGTCCATGGAGCAAATAAGACGACCGCCTCGAATACTGGCGCAGTTTTTTCAAACAAAAGGACTGTCACTAAACCGTCAAGTTTGCATTTAGAGGTGCAACGATTTCCCAATTAAACCACTAACTACGTCGATTACTGTTCTCACAAAAGCGACACCTTTCAAAGCTAGATTGATATCAATTCCCAATACAGCTCTTCTAAAAGATACAGTTCTGAAACTGGCATCGGATGCGGCCTAATTTTTCGGGTTAAGCGATTTCGCAATCGGGTTTGTTGGACATCTATTCGTAGTGGACACGCCTCTGCTGCTATATTTAACAAAGACTACAGCGCAGCGTTCATGAGTTATTCAGAGGGGTGCTTAGAAGGAAAGCATAAATCATTTAGAAGCTCCTTATTTACGACTTGACGTAGTAAATCTCGCTAATTATAATGATGCATTCGTTCGTCTTAGGTCTCCAGTAGAGGACTTTAAACAGAAAGAGGCGTAGAGGGACCTCGACATTAAGACTAAGGATGAGTAAAATCACGTTGCTGTACAAGAAGAGCGCAGAGCATCAAAGATTGGACGTCAGGGGTTTCGTTATGACATTAGCGAGTTAACAAATGAATAGAAAACATGTTTCGCTTGAATCAGAAATAAATTTCCTCCTAGCGCGCACGAATGAAACAATATGAGTGAAGCCATAACAAGGAGGTAGTAAACCAATGTTAATATTTTACTGAGGTGTAGACAGTTCTAACCCAAGCTTAAGTTAAGAAGCAATAAAATTAAGTGAGAGCGTAGAGGAAGCGCCCATTTGATGCAAAAATGTGAGAGCTATCGGATCAGACGGAAAATTTGCGCTAGCGTCCGAAATATCAGGCATTGGGCATTCTGACAATATGCACTTACAATAGACAAATAAGGCGGAACGTTTTATTATTGATAGCGACTTCTTTTTCCTTTGCAAGATATTAGTCAAACAAATGTTCTTCGACACAGTCCCAAACCAGTCTTATAAAACTGTCGTCATCACAACTGCTGCAATTATACAGTAAAACCCGGATATAAGAGAATGCTTCGGAAATTAAAAAGTCTCTTATATGCGGGGTCGGCCATTTTGTCCAACATTTTCTGTCAGAAACATGTCAAATACTGTACTAATGGTTAGAACATACTACTCAGCGAACAAAATCACGTTTTCAGAACAGTTATAGTACTTTAAAACACGAAAAGCAACTACTAATCTTGGGCTGAACGTGTTACAGGGAAGTTGCTCACAGTGAGAGTCAACTCAAAGTTTAGCTATGAGCGGGTGTACTGACCCGCATCTAAGGTGACCCCAATTCTGTTTTTTACGCCTATTTTCGATCAAAGCCCACGCATAAGAGCAAGTACACTCGAGTACTTCATCTGAAGCAGGCGAGCTCAAGCTGTGGGTAGAGCCGGTGCTATGGTGGCAAAAGGTTGAGAGTTCGATTGCCACGCCCCCTGTCAATCTTCTACAGTGAACGCGAACGTCATGGGGATCGAACACGCGACCTTTTGCTTACTATAGCGCCGGCTCTACCGCTTGAGCTGAGATTTGGACAGTTCGCGACACGACAATTCGCGACATTTTGTAATCGTCATTATATTTGATGCAATAATAATTGTTTCTAACCTTTTTTGAAATTGCAAATATAATGTCATGATTGCTAAGGCATTAACGTATGCCTGGCCGCTGAAACATTAGATCTTTTGGGCATAACCAAGTAAAAAAGCGTTCCTATTCTCCAAATTTCACGAAGATGGAGTTTTCGTTATAAACATGCAATACCGTAAATCCTCTAATAATCGCCCTGGGCGATTATTATTTCATAAGGGGTCTGAGGGGGGCGATTATTAGAGGATTTACGGTATATTCTTGAATTATGAAGACTTAATCACATTTTTCGTTACAAATCTCTTCCCTTATTCAATGGGAATACAATGAACGCAAAAGTGATTGAAAAAGTTGAGGTATTGAATGATAATGCTTAAAAATGGTTCTATGTCGCGAATTGTTGTGTCGCGAATTGTCATCTCACCCTTCAGCTGGCAGGTTTTTGTCGTTTTATGGGGTGCTTTCTCTTATATCCAGGTTTTGACCACAAAATCCGCCAAAAATTTCTCTTATTTCCGGGTTTTACTGTATTAGCCAATTTGAAAGCTTGCACAACCTAGTATGTCGCGATTTTTCGCGTCACGAATTGTCATCTCATCTGCAGCACAGAATTTAATATTGTAACATCAGGCGCTACATTGTAGCATGCATCACAAAACTTAAACAGGACATAACATGCATTACGCGAAAAGAAAGCGTCAACTACAGCATTCTCACTGCGCGATTACGCGAGTTTGAATGTGGAACTTTGAGATAGTCTTGTCACTCATCACTTTTCAAATACATCGCATGCTATCATTTTAATTAGAATATTGAGCAAGGAAAATATTTTAAACCGTAATCTTTAGAGCTTCAATATCTTTATTAGAAGCAAATGTAAAGCGCGAAAGAATCGTTAGCCGATGATGTTCACAGTTTCCAAACAAAAATCCGATAATGCCTACTGCTGAAACATTTATTTTGCAATAATTATATTTTGCAATGCACCACAATTTCATACTGATACAATTATATCTACGAAGGTATATTTCACTCTATTGTTTAGCTGCAAAAGTGCAAATAACGGTGGGCATTCCTAATTTTTTAGTTTGGGCAGTACTAGCGAACGATAATGGGGAACACGTATGATTGGGATTGAGCAGAAGTGAAGAGTTGTTCAAATCAAGAAATTCTTTGCTTCAAATTTATGACAAAAAAAAAAAGAAATATTATAATGATTATAAAAGTGTATACTAAAAGCGGAATACTCAAATTTACCACCCCCTTATATCAAGATTATCACCATATTACATAATACAGTAATATTTAGCGATAATATTGTATTATAATGAAAAAGTGAAAGAATTGCACGAAAGTTATAATTATTTAAAACATTACGTAAATCTGATCAGTTTCAAAATGATCTGTTTGATGCAAGTTAGGGCCAAACTTAATTTAATTTTTTAACGTTTACACCATAATATATGCTTCCCACAGAAATCGAAACAATATCAACGCTAGCAGTAACAGTAGATCAGGGCTTCAAAGTTTCAGAGGATTGAAATAATAATGACACAGCGCGAATATTCCTCGAAATACGGTTGACGTAATTAGAGGAAAGGCATTGTACAAAGTGATACACAGATTAGGCTTTGCGAGTCCCTATCCTAAGATGATGCAACTGCACAATGATTTATACATAGGATGTCGTTAAAGATTTCACGACGCCCCATCGACTAAGAATATCTAACAGCCGTTTTCGAAATGATTCGTCGGTCAACACATAAACGACTGGATTAATAGCAATGTAGGATTTTGCAATTAACGCCGCCCCAATGTTCACATAAGGCCCCACTTTTCCAAAAGATGCGAACTGTCCAACAACTGCCAAAGTGGCGTACGGTAGCCAAGCGCAAACAAAGCATACTATAACAAAGAACATCGTTCTCAATGGTCGGATAATATGCTGAAAGTTTTGCCGGTCACGCCAAATAACTAACAGCTTCGCTGATACGCTCAGATTTTGCGAATAGGGTACTGAAGCACTTGACAATGTGATGGCAACCAGCTATAAAAGGTTAATATAGATTTTACGGTAACACAACAAAACTAGATAAGCAAGCCACTATGGCTAAGAAGAAATTTTGCTCATATTCTGTCTGATAAATAACTATTTGCATTTATTAACCATTTACAATCTAAGCTGAACACTGTTAAAATGGATTTACATAAAGCGACCTATTTGACTTTGAAAATGTCTAGTTTGATTTGAAAAGCGCCTTGGTTGGTCTAGCAAGTGTCCTATTAGCTATGAAAATGCCTGACTTAATTTGGAAAGGGTCCATTTTAAAATTGGAATAGTATAAATAGCCATATATTACGACGGTGGGAAAGAAATTTAGCGAGAGCTGTTCGAGCTGTCAGCGCTAACGATGAAGATATGACGATATACTAACCTGATTTATCGGACTGCTTTCTTTACGTTCCACTTCGACGGAAAATTTTGACCTCTTCCGGAATAAAGCGCTCTTAAACAGCACTGAGCAAACTCGTTGATACGAGCAGAAAATGATGGCCAGCGGGACGATGAATCCAAAGGCAAGTATGAATATTACGTAGGCACGAGATGCAATATCAACTGGATGAAGATTAAAGCAGCAGGACGTTCCGAGTCCTTCGATCGTAAACCTAGAATACGCGCAAGGTGAACATTCAACGATCAATAGTTTACTTTTCATTTTATATCATACTGTATACTTTTGTTAACAGTAAGTGGAATTGTCGAATCTCAGTTAAAAAACTGACAGCAAATACATTTGCTTTGTAAGGTTAAAACAGCTAAAGAAAACTAATGTTTATGGGGATCAAATATCGGAATCTCGGTTACCAAGCAGCGAATCGAAGAATTTTATTCTACTAGGCTGATATCATAAAACTAATGCAAATGTAAAGTGCAAGAAGAATTTCATTTCCGTATTTTCTTTATTCATTTGTTTTCAATACATGTGAGTATAATGCAGAATTTGTGATGGCAATACAAAAATGATATTACATTTAGATTAGTTTTTTGATACTGACTTTAACTCTTAAAAACGATCAAGCATAGCTTTGCCAATATTTGATTAACTTGATGTTGGGCTGAGGTATTGTTGGAATACTCGAATCATATTAATAATATTACCTGTTCCATCCGAATATTGGCGGCGCACTGAGTGCAAGTGAGGTTAACCATAAGAGAACGCTATTGCGAACTGCTTTTGTTGATGTTGACGGTGTGACTGCTGTGAGACGGATCGCTCGATTAAACGCAATAGCCGCGACGACCAAAATTGAAAAAAATGCACAGAAGCCTTGAACAAATCCGTAGAATTTGCATCCTAACAAATGATTAACAAAACAGTTTTTATGATAAAGAATGAACAAAATTTGCTCACCATATTCCCCAAACAGCCAGACGCCTTTGAGGCTGCTGGCAGTAAGCATCCAATAAGTTGCCACTGGCGATATGATATGACTGATCGCCAACTGAATACGATAGCACTTTATTGGTTGGGAGTAGTGCTTCTGGCTGAAAAGCAAACCTTATTGTTATAATGTATGGCTCACTCTGTAATGGTATGTCACTTTGTAGTGTAAGAATAGCCTATGGACGCAATAATATCAAGTTGATTGATAGAGAACTGTTGGTATCACTCTAATTTCCAGATGAGCATCTTTCACTCGTTACTTATAAACACTGACTGATTTCATTAACAAATCGCTATATAAAATGAAACGCAGCGATACATTTTAATCTCCTTGGGATTTCAACGTCGATACGACCATTATTTTGTGGTGTTAATGACTATTAGGGCGAGCGCGAGCTGTCCAGAAGCATGTAACTCTTCAAGTAAAATCTGCATAACATGCTCATTTTCTATCGGTTAACTTAAAATTTTTAACCTCTTCATTCATGTCCAAGACACATGTTTATAGAGTGTGGCTCAATTTGAGAGCTTTCGGCGAATGACTGCCTTTCAAACAAAATGAATTATCGTTGGCCTCTTTATCCATACTCTATACTTTTAATCTGGTGATTCGTCGCGATCAAAGAGTAAATAGACTAGAGTGAGTTCAAAACATTGATTCGTCAAAAGGATGGAGAGGCAGAAAGGGATCAAAATTTGCAATTACTCATATTCAGCGCTCTGTAAAGTCAAATTAAGCTGATCAATGTTGTCGTTAAAACCCGTTTATTCGCACGTGCCATTATTCCTACAAACAAAATATTTTTTTGGTTCACTTAATTTGCTGTAAGGGATATTACGAATATGAATAATCGTGCTTACAGTTAGCTCCATATCAAATCTCACTGAATACCAAAGAGACAACAGATTTTATAAGCCATCCAGCTTTTGTGGTACTGGAAAACACGATTAAAAAATATGTGAATATGAAGAGTTACAAAATTTTTATTACTCTCTTACCTTTGCAGAATGCAGATCGTTAGAATATTGCCAATTATGGAGAGAACTGACACCAAAAGTGTGAACAGGGCGACAAAGTAGTGTAGGAACATGGGAAATGACGGCAGTTCGATAGCTGTTATTATTATTGAGCGATTTTTAATCGGGTAGACTGTTTCAAACATCGCGACCTGTGATGGATCAATGGAGTTGTATTGGTAATACTGACGAAGGAGAATGCTGAAAATTTGAGAAAGCTGAGTCACTGTCGATATTTCTTTCGCTAGTTATTTTTGCTGACGTAACAAATATTAGTATTATCTTTACTATTAAGCGCAGTTATTTCAAATATACGGTAGTTATGTAGGGAAATTAGATCTTAGTTTTTGAGCAAAACACTCAGAAAAAAGGATTCGTCTGAAAGCATTTTATAAAAAAAGATAACTTTTTCAGAATGAAGACGTATTCGGCAATACATAAGTAACGGCGTGGCAAACTAGTGAGAAACTTAATTTCATTGTAGAACGGGCAAAATTAATTATTTGTTTAAAGTTTGTCAATAGTACTATCCGTGCCTAGGCGGGCCGATTGGTGTAGTGGTCTAAAACCATCACTCATCACTTATCAGTCTCGAGGACGCGGGTTCGATTCCCGCTGAGGGCGGCCCCTCACCCAACCAAGGTAATCATCCATCCGTGGGTCGGGGAATTGGTAGCAGCAATGCTGCGAACATACCGGCGACAGGCCCTCGCGACAGGCCGGCCGATGTTCTACCCGTCGCATCAACCATGGCCCAATGTCGCATCGCGACAACGGGCCAGAGGAGCGGACCCCGGCACCCTGCGGAACAACCGCTGAAGCGGACACTGCGAATAGCCGTACAAACGCTGAAGAAAAAAAAACTCTCCGTGCCACTACCTAAGTAACTAAGTTTTCAACTGTAACCCTGATGAGTATTAGAATGTGCAGTTATTCAAAACTTCATTTTATTTCGCGAGTACAAGAAAAACGATCCTGTCGAGAAGCTGTCGCTACGGGAAGAGACGCAAGACGGGCTCTCATCCGAACCCCATAAAGCACTCCCGTACGTGGTCTCGGGAAGCTTCATATTCGATGGTGCCGTAATGACGGGCAATTAGAGGAAAACAATAATATAAGGGTCAGTTTGTTATTTTATTTTCCTTCCATATGCTGCAAAATTTAAAAGAATCCAGCTCTTAGAGAACTTTCGGTCTGTTGTAGGGCGAAATTTTAAAAATATTGCTAATTTATGCTTGAACATTTACAATTTTCTGTCTCCAAGCGCAAAAAATTTGGATTAAAATCCAATAAAACAGTAAAATTTTCTTGTAACGCCAATAAATGAGAACCTAATTTGTTCCTCTGTCAGAGGACCTACAACACGTATCATCCAGCGACCTAAGAACCGAGTAATTCTAATCAAATACATTTTTCACTGTAATAATTACGCTTTCCAATTCAAAGAGGAGCTTTTCCGATACAAGTCAATATGAATCGTGCCGTCTTTGATTTGGAAAGAGTGCTTATTAAAGTGAAAGGGTAGATTACAGCTTAAGCGTACTCGAGGTTCGCACGAAATGGCAGTCATTAGCAAAATTTTCGTCCGATATAAATCGTGTCAGGCGCAGGCATGCGCAGCCAGCATGTCTCATATTGACGCGTAAATATAATAGTTTCCATTTAGAGGTGCAACTATTTCTCAAATAACGATTACGTTGATTATTATTCTCACAAAGCGATACTTTTCAAAAAAAGTTTGATATCAGTTCCCAATACAGCTCTTCTAAAAGATACAATTCCGAAACTGGCATCGGATGCGGCCTATTTTTTCGAGTTAGACAATTTCGCAATCGGGATAGTTGCACCTCTATTTGCACTGCGCACGCCTCTGTCATCGCATTCAATAAGAGCTACAGCGCAACGTTCATGAGTCATTCAAAGGCGTACTTAAAAGGAAAGTATGATTGATGTAGAAGCTCCTTATCTACAGCTTGACGTAGTAAATCCCACTAACTCTATTGATGTATTCATTCGTCTTTGGTCCCTAGCAGAGAACTTCTAACAGGGAGAGAGAGAGAGAGGCGTCGAGGGAATTCAACATTGGGAAGAGATCAGTAAAATCTTCTCGTTGTAAACAAAGAGTGTACAGCGTAAGAGATTGAACTTCGGACGTTCCGGCATGACATCAGCGAATTAACAAATGAAAAGAAAACATTGTTAGGATCAGAAATAATTTTCCTCTTGGCGCGCACGAATGAAACATTGTGAGCGAAGCCATAACAAGGAGGTAATTGACATATGGAAATAGTTATTCAAGTTAGACAGCCCTAACCTAAGCCAAAGTCAAGGAGCAATAAAATCAAGCAAGAGTGTACAGGGAGCGCACATTTGATGTAAAAATGTGAGAACTATCGAATTCGACTAAAAAGCTGCGTTACCGTCGGAAATGTCAGGCAATGGACATTCTGACTGGATGCATCAACAGCGGACAAATTTGGAGGAACGAATACTATCAAGAGCAAGTTCTTTTTCCTTTGCGAGATATCCGTCAAACAAATTTTCTTTGAAACAGTCCCGAACCAGTCTCATAAAACTTTCGTCATCAAAACTGTTGCAATAACATTTGTGGGAGGCTAGATGATTAGTGGTGGGGGTGGCCACGAGGAGCATTCTTTATGCTCACGTCATAATTAATTACTCAGCGCGCTTTCCGCAATGATTATCACAGTACTGTGATAACAACATATACGTGAAAATGGCCACAGAGTGAAACAAAGGTGCTAATTATACCTCCCTAATGGAAACTATCTCAAAGGAAAGCACGTCGCTTTCTGCTAGAAGTTAAAAGAAAATGCAGACTTGCTTCGTGAGGTGCAAGCCTATCCCTTAGGGTGTCAAAGATGATGAAGTGAATAGATTGCTGCGTCAGTGAAAAGTGAAAATATGGCCAAAAGAGAGCCGATTTTGCGGAAAATGGACCAGGGGGAAATTTGACCCCAACTATCTCTTGATCCAACATCTGGACCGTGCCGAGCATGCACCGTGATTAAATATTTTGGTGAGTCAAATCAATTGCATTGATCAGCTGCCATAGGTACTTATCAAAACAATAGTTAGGATCAGTCTCGCTTGAATGATCTCTCATACGTGAGCCTTAGGCTGTGTCTATACTTACTGAGCAAAGTAACTTGTTCGATGAGTTAAGCATGTTATTAGCCTCTTAGTTCTTTAATTTTATTATTGACGAAAAGCATGAGATCATAACACAGCTTGATTATAGAAATAGCTATACAAACACTATAAAGCATACGCGCCACAAATATAAATCAAGCAAATTTTCGTTCTGTATTCAATATGCATATTCAAAAGTGATTTTCACGCGAAATATTCGATCGGTGTTTGAAAGAGTATGTAATAGTAAAACGAAGTGTGCTTTATCCCATGATGCTGCAGTGACCCAATAGACCTCATGTGGTACAATGAGGCAAAGTCATGCTTTATTTGTCAAATAATATGTGCTCTTACGGAAGTATAAACACAACCTAGAAAGCCAATCAGTCACAAAATTTAGATCAAACTCGATCGAAGTAAACTTATTCATTTCAGCATTTGAGTGAGTGCGGTTATATGTATTAGGAGTTGGTTCGTACCTATGTCAGACGACAGAAATCAAACTTCGTCGCGTTAACGCATTGGGTTTGAAAACCTGTACTCTAATGGTTGATTACTATGACAGCTGAACCAAAAATGGAGTGGAATAATGCACCTGATGATAGACCAACGTCAAACGAATGATATTCGACCCACTGGAGCGCAGCACCACCATTCTTGAGTATGCAATCAATTGGCGCAATTTGATTCGGCGCATCAGATATGTCAGCTGTAAAACACGAAACATGTTATCGACTTGAAGGACAATTTAGTCAGAATACCGTATATTGGGTAGTTTGATAACTGTGCTCTTTTCCATTTGTTATATTGTAAAATTCTGGGGTACGTTTCGTTTAGCAGTTGAGAATTGAGGGATTGTGTCTAAATGCTGAGGAAGCATTATCAAATGCGCAATTAATACTCATGTGGAGTTAAAGTTCAAATTTTCAATTCTCATCTGTTGACAGTGAAATTAAAAATTCCTCAACTGCGCATTTCTTTAAAATATAAGGCTACTGTTATTTCACCTCTCAATTCGATGCTGTTTAGAAATCGTGCGAGAAGTTCAGTTTCACAGAATTATCCCAACACTTCTGTGAAACGGAACCAGTTGCAAACTCATTCTCAAAAGTTTTAATCTCCCAGTAGTGAAGAACTGAGTATTGAGAACTGAGAATTATAATCTCAACAGTTTTGGGAATTCAGAAAACTGACACAAGAATAATGAAAAAGCAAAACTGAATTTCAGTTTTCGTTTCTTAACAGCTTTAAGAAACAGACCCCAATAAATGAAATCGTGCTATATCTTAGTTGATGTAGAATTCCGGATAAACTGCAACAGAAATTTTTATACCCAGTTCACCACACAAAGCAAACATTATGAACTAATGAGACTAAATAATGGTAGGAAAGGCAAACAGTTGGAGTGCGGCCACTCTACATCATTCCAGACACAGAGCAAATGAAACAGAGAAAATAAATGAAATTTTTAAGCATATAGAAATCTCGCGCTTGAGCTGTGCTTCAAAATTTTTGATTCACAAGCAATGCCGCTACAGTTAACCTGGACAAATACAATACTGGAATGATTCTATTAGCTCTCGTCTCTCACATAGTGGGCGATGCAGGATCCACGATATAAATCGAGATTTCAAACAAATACATTAATAAGAGAACAGCTGTACGGAACATCTGCTCAGTGCTACACTTTGGATGGCATTCGAGTCGTCGTCACTTCTACTCTACGAAAAACACCAAGCATTCGCCTACGAAATGATGCGTCGGTTAA
>NIUQ01002215.1:0-23854 GCA_002796945.1 Plectus sambesii
GCCACTCGAAGTAAGCGCGCCAGTAATCTTTTCAAATATACTTTAATGATGCAATGAGATATTGCGATGAATTATCGCACTTAGGTAGACCCTTTCGATTTAATCACACAGTGCACACAACATAGTCCTGAATCACCGCGTTTATCTACGCTAAGAGTCATTAAGTTCGACCGTTGCACATTTTTTGGAAAGAGTGATTAGTAATACAGTCAAAACCAGATAGGTGCAATTCGACCAGGCACGAAAAATTGTTGCACTTATCCGGTTTCGACTGTATTAGGCGAATAAACAGAGAGTGCTAGTAGAATGCGAGCTAGAGTGTCGCCAGATGTCATTATAAAAGCCAAAAACAATATAATAATATACGCAAGTTTGTGTGTGAAGCTCGCGCTCATAAAATCGACAGTACGACTGTTCATTGCTTAGATTATGCCAGAGACCAGTCTGCAATGCGCGTTTCTCGAATTAGGAAAGAGAAATGTTTGTACTTCATCAATTACACATCAGACATAACTTCAGCAGTCGAAGGTCTTCTGGCTCTTAGTCCTTTTTAGCTTTTGCCGCATTCACTTTTTGAGTCATTCACCGTATCGCACGCTATAATCAAGAAATATTACGATGCAAGGGCGTACTGAAAAATTGCTCACCTATTCGAAACGAAATTTGCGATTCAGCTGATAAATCTTCAGGTTTTGTGCACTGGCTCGTAGATATTTCGGTTACCTACAAAATTTAATATGTAAAGGTCGATCAATGTTGGGGCAGTAACTGTGATCACTCTCGAAGTGTTAAAATTTGATTCAAATGGGAAAACGCCACTCACAGCAAGCATCATCAGACAGTTTCTTTTCATTAGCGAAGAAGGCACGCTGAGAGTGAAAACTCCATTGGACGATTTGAATGCTGTAATCTGCAACAACGATGTATTGGAATTACTTAGATTAAATTTGCTTTTGACAACATGCCTCTTTGGGGCGGTCAAGGAGCACAGGAACGTTCGAGTTCATCTTACAATCAACCAAATGAGTCGTTAGCGTAATTTTCTTCAATAAATTCTTCGAATCTAAAATCATTTTATTATGATAGAACAGTAACGTATGCAGCAACAATGCACTAATCATACACGCTAGCGCTAAAGTGCAAAGAGAGATTTTTATGCATGAAAATTCATCACTCCGAAACTGACCATATCCAATAAGATTACTTTGAAAAAGAGATTGTAGCAATAAATCTAAGCGGTCTTCATCTTCCTAGTTTACACTCATCGATAAATTACTAAGCAAATCAAATGCGCTAAGTAGATAAAAATTTTAAAAGGTGAAAAGAAGTCATAAAATAGTGAAAATCGAATAAAAAATGGCTGGCTTCAAAGAAAGTTATAAACTTGCTTCCTTCGACAGAATAAGGTACTCGAATATCAATTATTTTTTCGTCCACTAAATTGCCGAATGTGATCGCCGGTTTGTAGATGTCGTTAGTTAATCGCATTGTTGGCGTATTCATTCGAAAGAGAAGGTTCTTCGGCAAGGTGCAAGCAACCGCCGGTTGAATTGAGCTGACATTTAGTAGAATAAACGCAACAAGCGAAAATATTGTGCCTATCTGCATGGTACAGCTAGGTTATAATTTTTCAACGATAGCAATCTCACAAAGGTCAGCTGTTGAGCGCAGAACGCTTCTGGCATTAGGACAAACAGATTCAGTTATATGAACGTGATGTGCTTACACAGCCTGTGTGTAGACTGCAGTTCGTACCTGCCGGTATGTCTGCTCAATGTGACCGTTTTCAATTGTAATACCATCAGAGTAGACACGAAACTGGAAAGTGAAACATGAGAGAGCTACTCCATATTCCTTTAGAGAGAGACAAGTGGGCAAATTTCAACGGGCAACAGTGCGGAAAGCGCACGATATGATGAGTTTATCGAAATTCACGGTTGCTGTACTGATTTGGGAAAACAAGAATTTCGTGTACCCTGAGCGAAAGATGTTTCTTGTATACTACGAACGGGCGAAATAAATTCATGAGCGCTCTGGAAGTATTGGACTATGATATCCGTCTGCCTCACCATTAAGCTCCAAATGAACATCTTTTCTTAAAAACTGGTGTTTCGCAACGCATCTTGTCGCATGCAGTGTGTGTTACGAATAGACCGTGGTCCGGATAAACGATACGAACAATTTTATTGCTTCTTGGCATGAAGAAGATTCATAAAATATTCCTTTTTGAAACGTATCGACTATGAACATATAGTAGTCATTTCGAGTGCCGGGGACTGGACATCATTCCTGAATCAGTCGCGCTCGTCACAAACATCATTTTTAAAAACCCTCGGTTAAGACAGTCATAATATGGATTCAAATATTTGGACATTTGATATTCCATTTTCGGAGTTCACGCCTGATGGCGGCATAGTGTTTTGTCTCGTTCGAATAGTCATTTTCTGTCGATGGATTGAAGTCGTTGCACAAGCCCACATCATTGTGATGGCCGCTTCTAAGAGAGCAAAGGATTTCTCTTCTGCATTGATCATTGCATTCGTAGTCTTTGCGGCGAGCGTAGTATCTGAAAGTTTTGTTCTTGTTGAAGGAACAAGTAAAAGCCTCCTACTTCATACTATAATTACTTCAAATTGAGAAGGTAATTGAAAAAGATGTAATTACATGTAAGTGAAAATACATTTACGATTGCGAAATAAGCACTGACGGATTAAGTGCAGAAAATTACGCTGTTTATGAACTGAGTGTACCTTAGAAACTTTCGAAAAGTTTTCTTCGACTTCTTCAATTCGTTGGTCAGTTGGCTCCATTCTTCTGGTCGAAGCGTTTTCATGTTGTAAGCACGCTAAAGGTCAATTATATTTGAATAAATTAATAAGTTAAAGAAGCTGACCTTCGCTCTGTAAAGCAGTTTCCAGTGCGGATGGCCAATTTGGTTCGCAACGGTCAAGTTCATGAACCATGTTTCATGGTCTAATATTTCCTGAAATATCGAAAGATAAAATGTGCATTTTTTGCATACAGTGCTCAATGTTAATCTTCCTTTAAAGTCAAGATCGAAAAACCGCTTTCAAATTGCTCTACCAAAATGATTGCTTACATATGTGCTTCCTTCGTGAGCACCGTCGATGGTATAGATACGGTAGGAGGGGTTGAGACCGACGAAAGTCGTCACGCTTGGTGCTACATACATAACATTAGTTGGCCTCGACTTGTAGTTATCCATATCTTCATAATAGACAGTATACGAGTCAGTGTGCGTATGACCGGTGAACTGGCCGACTATCGTGCTTTCAAATCTAAAATCAATCACTATATGATTTCAAATCAAGAATACCTATAAAAGCGGCTCAGAATAATGAAGCATAGTTAGTCTAAAAGTCTTTATTTTGAAAATTGACAATTACTGAATCTTCAACCAAAAAATTTGAGCATCCATTACGGCAATTTGCACTACTCGATTTAACATGTTTTCTGATAAAATTCTGGAAATTTTCAAGAGGATTTTCAAATGTTTTGCATTCGATCAAATTTGATGTAATCAAATCAAATGATACTATTAGTTTGATAGATGAGGTTTAAGAGAAAGATTCATACAGTTCCATCTGAAGATAAACAAAATGCTGAGGTTAGCTAACGTATAAAGTTGACTGACATTTATGGACAAAAAAGCGACCCACCTGTTCACAATGCGATAATAGTTCTTAGCCCAGCCCTCTAGACATTCACCAGAACCGGGAGGAATGTGGCCCAGGATTTGCACTTTCTGTCCGAGCCGTTCAGCTGACGTCAACTCTTCAACAAGCCATGCTAGCGTGCCATCCGGATCAGTCTGGTTCAAGTAGATCCAGCTGAAATTTAGAGATCTTCCTATGAGAGAGGATAAACTAATAGGTTAATCAAGACACGCTAAGAATTTGACGTAGTGCTATATCACATTGTGAGATACAAATTGGAAAAACTTTTGCTGTGCGTTTGTAAAAAAAGGTAAAAGAATCGTCTTGTTGCCCTTTTCACGTTTTTGTCTTAGTCCTTCTGCTTTACAATATCTGCTTATATCTCGATTGCTCCATTAGACTACTATAGAACACCCAGCCAGCCACCATTACTGAGCACATGGCTTTGTCAATTCAAACGAAAAATGCATACATTTGATTCGAAATTATGACAGGTTTCTTTTTCGGCTTAAAAAATGCGTTATCGCTAAACTCTATTGGTTTGTAATGCATACAGAGACGGTTTAGTCAAATTAAGGTTAGACACTATAATAAAATGACTAAGTTATCAAAATCATTTAATTTGAGTAACTTTATGCAATTACAAAACAGATTTAAATACTTACAAATTCGTTTGGTCGCAGTAAGCGGTGTTGAGTGATATTAGTCGCAGTTTGTCGATAATTTGTACAGAATACGATGCCCGACTGAAAATAATACCCATCACGGCATATACGCAAGAAGAGGATTGCGAATTAGGACTCACTAAAGAATATCTTTCTTCGTTTTCTCTGGCAACCAGCGTTTCCAAGCGGTGTTCAGCGCGCTGTATAGCCAAGTTGGCCAATACTTTTTAGGCGCAGAATGAGGCGCAAAGCTGAAAAGGTAACAGTCATTCAACATAACAGTAATCTGAGATAGTATGAGGTTCAATTAATGCTGCATTACGAGCGAGGCGCCTAAAATGATCATGATAAAGAAAAGAATTAGTGTAAATAAACAGTAAAAACAAATCGTTGCACACCATTTCCACTGTCATAAGGACATTTTCCAATTCAAAGAAAACAAATCTTATATTAACTTCAAAGGCGTTCATTTTGAAAGAGAAAACATTATCTTTGAATTGACAAAGATTACCTTTTGATTCGGTAAATTGCTCATTTAAGTGGAAATGACATAAATACTAATCATTATGACTAATTCTGACCTGTTCACTGGAACACCCTCATGATTGCCCACCGTCCAAAATGTTGGTGTATCGGGAAAGTGTTTATTGAGTAACGCAGTTAAATTCTTGATTATGGCTTCATGGCCCTCTCTTGTATACGTCCAGTCCGCATGAGACATCAGATCGCCTGCGATTAGTATGTAGTCCAACTGAAAATAAGAAAGTGCCAGTCCGATGCATGAGCATTGATAAAGGTTTGCAGATCAACAAACGTTTTCGTTCATGCTGATATGGCGCAGCATATTTTCGACAGTCCAGTAGGGGGCGTCGCAGGCTCCCAAACTTCCCCAGAAAGGCGCTGGCTTTTTAACTGAAATGATTTAATGATGTATCATATGTTCCTGTCTGTCTACTCGAGGCAGTGGTGAATCAGTCAGAAGTCGAAACCGATCAGCGAAAACGACTAAAAATCTTCCAGCTCCGCTCACATACTTTGCAAACTACTTACCATCATTGTTAACTCAAGACAACTCATTGAAAGTTCGGCCCGAGATGGTCCTACGGTCAGGCACCAATTTCATGAGATTATTGTAAATACAAGCGCGGCGAATGTTTTAAATCATTTGTCAGTACTTCAATGCTTTCTGATCAATAGGCACCTTTCAGTTTAGCGTTTGCAATAGCTTAGTGAAAACAGCCGCAGGAATTAAAAATAGTTATGCATATCTTACCTTGTTCACTAATGCCATCAGTGCCGTCATCGTTCATTTCTCTGCAGCACACTGGTTTAGCGCAATCGCCTTCAGCCCCCGGTTGGTATAGCATATCGAAGTGAATATCGGATAGTTGGAGAACTCGGAGAGTGGGACCGCCAGACGGGACGATGGGATTCGTCGCTGGCGCCGGCTTTCCACCCGGTAGAGCTATCGTCCAATTTTGTCCGAGCGGATTTACCGGTGTACCACAATGGGGTAGCAAAAATCCGCACAGCTGACTCGGTTTGAGCACCAATTCGCCGAGAACGTATAAAAATTCTTCCTGCAACACAGCGATGAATTAGTAAAGAACAGTTTCAGTATGCTGCGACAGTCTATCGACAAGTCCGTTGTCATTATACCTATGCTTTGACACACATACTGCCATATGATACGGTGAAAACAGCATGTATGGAAACTGTTTGAGATAATAGTGTTTTAAAGTCCGTTATGGCATTCTGCGTTTCAGTCTCTTCTCACCTATCGATAAGCCGTTTAGATATGCGAAATTGCATGTCAAGCAAGGAAAAACTGATCAGCCAATTGATCAAAACTTCAGTTCCTTTTCTGCCTTTAGAGGAGAAAAGAACGAACATAGATAAGAGTTTCGCGCTACCATCGATACCGCGTATATTCACCGCGCCGAAAACAGAAATCGACTGTAACCCAATTGAACAATATCTTCGTTGACAAATGTAATGTGAGTTTAAAAAACAGCTAGTCTCTGTAGTATGTGAAAAGGGATTACCTTGAATTGGCTGGTGATTCCAGAGCATACTGAATAATGCTCAATGTTCAGTTTGCGGCATAAAAAGGAGAGGGCATCCGCAATGCAATCTCGTGTCATGTTCTTGCCCCAAACTTCGCTCATCACTTCCGTAATCACACGACATGTCGTGCAAGCAATTTTTTCGATTTTAGACGATGCTGAAAATTTAATATTATTGTTTTGTCTAAAGTTAATCAAAAAAGGGAAATATACGATGCACCATAAAGAAGTTGAAATTGTGGACATAAACGGCAGATATAAGAAAATTGCTCACCTTTTAGAACAATTGGTTCCGCACCCACGTTACTACGTACGACGCAGACGTAGGCCGCCACAACTGCGGCGACGAATATCCACCGCATGATCGTAAAAGTGGCAGAATCCAAAAATAAGAATATCGCCGATCCACCGCTATCAAACTCCTTCTGAATCGCAGCTTTACAAATGCGCTAATTTATAGAACAGAGCGCAGTCGTTCTTCTTCGCAGTTATAGTCGTCGAGCGCCGTTCGGACAACATAAAGTGAAACAGATTGCTTGTTGTCTACAACAAGTTTACTAGCCACGTGCGGAGATTGTGGCTGCGTTCGACGCGAGCTGAGGGGGTGAAATGTGACGATCATGCCACTGCCATGTTCCTTTGACTAGACCACGTGATCAATCGAGTCGGCCGACGCCGCCGCGTCGTCGCAGTCAATCTCGCGCGGTGGGTAAACAGTCCCAGTAATACGCTCAGCGACTGCCTGGTTCCTATTCTACTCCGACCAGCCTCCTGGTCTATGTATAGAATAGACTCGTGGATACTCCTGCCTCGTCAAATCGATCAACTGATTCATTTACGATCAATGATCAAGAGTTGACATTTAAGAGTCGAATATGTCACAGTATTACAGTGAAGTGATCGCAATCTCATACTTTCGCATGTTGTTACTTTTGGCACATCTAAAAAAAATACTGTCTTAATTAAGCATTTTAGTGAAAAGATTAACATGAACATAACAGGATATACTTTTAACAATTGTTTGGCAAAAATATGGTAATCGAAAGAGTAATGAAATTCGGTCTGTCGTCTGAACTACTGAATGCAATTGCCTGTTTTATAATGTTTCACTTCAAAGAACACATGCTCACAGAATCTGTTAAGTTATTCATAAGTTCCACGAAAAGCGACTCACCTTTCCCCGAACTACTTGCCCAAGGGCACCGCGTGCATCAAACAGATTGAAGCGATTACAATGATATTTTGCGATTACGGCATCGTTTGCTTGCATGCAGTTATTAGAATGAAAAATCCTTTTTGCCAAACGTCATGCGAGCACTCATGCCTAAGCCGACATATTTAACTGTTAACATAACGGTCCGCACTAGAAGCTTCCTTATCCACTCATCCTTTAGGTATTTAAGCAATGATTAATGCTGCCGCTGTACAGCGCACTTAGCGGCACGTGAGATTGCTTGCACCAATCCATCAGGCAGTTGTTGTTGAGGCAAATTCAAGAGGCAACATAACAAGCCACGTCAGTTTGCTCTCTCAGTCTCTACCCGTATTGCGCAACAACAATGTGGCGCTCTATTTCTCTGCTCATTTTGGCTCTTTTCGTACTCTCTCAAGGTCATCCAGCGGTAAGCATTCATTCTCTATTGTGTGCGGGCGTTGCCTTATTCCAGCAATTTCTTTTGCAAATATTACGGACAGTTGTGGCTATAATTGTATTTCAGCAGCAAAATCGTCAAAACAATGGCGGAAGTTCGAACAATGGTGGCGACGTCGAAGAAGTGTTTGAAAGGAAAGATGTCAGTGGATCTGAGGGGTTTAAAGAAATTGGCAACTGGCTCACGACGCAAGTCGGCAATTGGGTTAACGGTGGATCTGGAGACGACGGAGGTGCTTCTTCGGGATCGCAAGACGGATATAACGGAAACTCTGGTACGCTGACATAAGAGTGACATAGAAGCATTAGAATTTAGAAGATGCGCTCAAAATTAGAGATGAATCCATTCATACGATCAAAGTGGCTAATAATAAATATATGAGTTGGATAGTGTGTGGACAGTGGAGTCTCAGTAGCTTGACGATCTTCATCGACTTCATTTTTTGAGAGAATTGCTCTCCACTATACCGCTGTGGTCTTTCTTCTAACTTTGAGGCAAACTCTTACTACTCTAACAAAATTAATCCTCTAATGGTTAAGAAAAGGAAGTGATAGTGAAACTTATGATGTCGTAATCACCAGTCATCACGAGTCAAGTTTTAAAACTATTTAGGGAACTGTTGTCAGATAGGGACTGTGCGATTCTGTTCTGTGCCGAAGGCACCATATCGCCGTTCTATTGTTTATATTTTATATTAAGCATTTGTACTTTTTTGAGCAGATATCGTAGCATATTCATTGTTTAATGACCGATACATACAGATGCACAAATAAAGGCAGTCGGTTTTATTATATAATCACGTTTACCTCTAATTTTTGACGTTCATTTGCAAAGTTGAAACTTTCTAGGGGGTGGCAGCGGTGGTAGCAGTAACAGCAATGGCGGCGGATTCGGTAATGGAGGAGGGAATAGTGACAATCGAGCTGGTACCGGCCTTGGCAACGGCGACGGAATCGGAAATGGAGGAGGGAATAGTGACAACCGAGGTGGTAGCAGTAACAGCAACGGCGGCGGATTCGGTAGTGGAGGAGGGAATGGTGACAATCGAGCCGGTACCAGTCTTGGCAATCGTGGCCAGGGCAATGGTTTTGGAGGAGATGCCTCGCTCGCTAGTGAAGCTGAACGCTGTGCCGGACAGAAAGATCAAATTATCGACTGGATCAAGCAACAGGTTGTTCAGTGGATTAGCCAACGAGTCGGCGGTGGAAGACGACGGCGACAGGTCGACGATGAAGCCCAAGACGAAATGGACGGCGACACTGTTGATGAACCCATAATGGAAAGGAAGGAAACTGGCAAGACGGAGATCATCAACTGGCTGCAGCAGCGAATCGGCAATTTCATATCCGACAAAATGGGTGGCGGTGGCGGCGAAGGTCAGTCTGAAATTTTTTCTTATCAAAGTATTGGGCTTTCGCTATTCGTTGAGGACGGCAGTAAATTCTGGATTGATGATCAGAATTTGAATTATGCCGATGTTACGATTGACTGGAGAGGTTACAGAGCAAGCAACTCTGTTCCCATCCACCATCCCACTCGCTAATGAAAGTTTAAAACTGAACTATATTTAGATAGCGGCAACAACAACAACAACAACAACAACAATAACAACAACAATAACGATGGTGGACAAGGTTCAAACAATGATCGCCAGCCAGCTTCTTCGGGAAGCAATTACGGTGGCGGTGGCGGAGGGGGAATGAACGATCCTAATTGCGACAATTTCAAGCAAGGACTCTTGGAGATGATCAAGCAGAAATTGGGCGAATATCTGCAGGGGCGCTTCGGAGGCGGAGGACAAAATCTCTGAACGAATGCAGATTTGGCAATAAATCGACCTGTGAATAGGACTGCAGGGGAAATGCTCTTCCAGGTGCTATCCTGAGCTAACTATTTATGAATGAGTGCGCTTCTCGATTCTCCACAAAGCAGTTTTAGTACTATGATAATCAAAAGCTCCATTTGGCTCATTAATCTTGTACTTAATTTAAAAATTGTATGTGTGTGCGCGAGTGTGCATAAACGTTAAATAATCCCTTATTGTTATTGATACAGGCCAATGACAGCTTCATGACCACGGCGTGTCCGCAGTTGTGGCACTCAATAAACATTAGACGTACAGACTGCCATAGAATTGTTCCAGAAATGCACACATTTTCTGCTTTACTTCGCGCAATCTGAAACGATACTTCTTGTCTCGTACATCCTCGAGACATCTTGGGTAAGAGATGCAAATGTGGCTGGGAGGGAAGCACTCCGGTGCCCAAGTGCGCGCCTGCCTCTCGCTGGGCAAAATAGCACCACAGTCTGAAAACTAATAGCAAATATTTTGCACAATAAACTGAGATGTTAGTATATATTTCTCATAACAGTCACGCACAAGCGAGTAAATAGCAGTAAACTTAAGAAAGTGTGGAAATGAGATAAAGAAAAGAGCAGCAGATTTGTCAAGCAGATATCTTCCTGCGTTGTAAGCTACTTGAGCAGGAACAGAACGGAAGTTAGTGCAAATCAGCGCCAGTATGAGAGACATAGCTGTCAAGTTGATAAGATCAAAAGGAGAAATCGAGAAAGGGTTGTGAACGACTGAACCTGTTGCAGTATAATATCAGCACAAATTACCACTCATGGTGCAGTCGAATCTTTCGAACAGATATGCAGTGTAGCTGCTGCCAATCGATTAGCTGATGGCAGTTTGCTACAACTTTCGAATAAGCAAAGCAGCCTTTGGTATACGTGCACAACCGTATCCTACCAGTCATACCGACGGACGGCCGCTCCAGTCCTGAGCTTCTCATGCTTTGCGTCATTGGAAATTCATTTGGCTTCAAGGGCTCTTATTATACTCAAGAACAGCTCTTAGACCGTTATTGTCGAATTTTAGGAAACAATTTCTATTAATATATAGAGCATTTCTATTTAAGTAATGTAAATTTTCACTTCAAAGCCGACATTCTGCAACTCAAAGAAGGCAGTTTGCTATTTCTGCAGATAAGTGACTTCTCTGAATTATTACATGACTTCTTCAAAGTAGAAAGTGGCCTAGTAATAGTGAAACTAGTGTATATATTCTAGTCAGATTTTATTTCGAGCAGCAAAAGTAATTTAATGTCGCTGATCGTTGATGGTTTCGTGATACGGTGCCGCCGATTCGCGCTTTATTTTGCTCAACGTTCAGGATTTTGACCGAACGCGAGAATATGCGTGTACTGCAACTGTAAAATGTATCTGAGAACTTGCATATTTCGTATTGCATTGTGGATAGAATTGCCATGAGACGAGGAACGAAGGAGCAATGATCTTGCTTTGCTTTACTCTATTTGAAGTGCGACAGGCACATATTTCCTTTTTCAGAGCATCGATCGTGGAACAAATGCGATTTGCATCAAACTGGCAATGATTAAAGAGTCTGGAAATGTTGCCGCAGTCGAGATGGAGTTGACTGCTGGTCGCAAAGTTGCATAGGAAGTTATGTTGACTACGTTGTTAGGATGATTATTTTTGTTGCGAGGAGGCTGAAAATGTCCATTCAGTTAACGTTACGAACAACTTCATTTCATTATACCAAGTAAACTAATGCTCATAGTTGAAGACTCTGTTCGCTTTTTAAGGATGCAAACACTGCGAGAAGGCGCACTACCAGTCGTTAGTTAAATATAATGGGGTATATTCCAAATCGGGCTATCATCAGTACCTATCTTAACTACTTCAATATCAAGAATAAAAACTCAAGTTATAAGCAGCTCTCACCTGAGCGTGTTTATGCCTTTGCCTTCTTGACCTTGGCCATGAAGGAACGTTTGGGGCAGGGACAGTAGGTGGCGTCCTTGCCGGGTTCTCCGTTGGGGCCAGGGGGTCCGGCGGGTCCGTTTTCTCCCGCTGGTCCAGCCTCGCCAGGTGGGCCGGCTGGTCCTTCGCGTCCCTGTTCGCCGTTCTTTCCTTCGCCGCCGGGCTGACCCGCGGGTCCCTTGTCTCCAGCGGGGCCGGGTGCTCCGGCTGGACCAGGCTCGCCCTTGCTGCCTTCTGTGCCGTTCTCACCAGCTGGACCAGCCTCTCCTGCTTTGCCATCGGGTCCGGCCTGAAATAGTTTTAATTAGTACGATGATTTTAAGAAAAGCTCTCGGTTTTCAAAACCATTAGAGAATGTATAACTCCTCTTCGATCATCAAAAACACTTACTTCGCCAGCTGGGCCGGCTGGGCCAGGCGTTCCTGCTGGGCCATCTTCTCCGTTGTTACCGGACGGTCCTGGGGCTCCTTTCTGTCCGGCACCTCCTTGCTAGAAAGCAAAATGAGTTGATACATGTAAGCGTATCGTAGGTAAATGTGCCAACCTCTCCGGGTGATCCAGGGGGTCCGGGTGGGCCATGGGGGCAGGCGCGGCATTTCTTGTCATGGTCGTAGTTGATCGCGGGCATGTTGCCCTCGAGACCCGGAGCTCCGACTGGGCCAGGCGCACCAGGAGTGCCATCAACGCCAGGCTCTCCCGCCGCTGGAATACGGCATTCACGTTAAGACACAAAGACGTAACTGTCAGTAACTTCATTTGAATGCTAGCAAAGTCGAAAGTGCCGAAAGGTTTCAGCATTGCTGTTGCACATTGTGCTCTATCGAAAGTGGTCCAGCATCGGAATATGCATAAAAGGACAGAATTTGTGAAGTGTGTCGAATATTTTTAGATATTTGGCAAATTTGTTCAGAGTTACTGTAGATTTACACACTTACCGCCAGGTGGGCCTGGTGGGCAGGTGTTGGCGGAGTTGCAGTTGCACTGGCCGCCGCCGGAGGCTTGGCGAACGTGGCGGGAAATGATGCTGCCAGAGACGCGCTGTAACGCAATCAGTCAACGATTATTGAATAAGAATTTGCAATATTGTCTCTGTTTGCGAAAGGAGGTCGCTGATACATACTCTTTCGAGATTTGCCAAGGATGGCGTTTGTGAGTGAGAAATAAAATAATCGTTTTCAACGTTCATTAAAATAGCAAAAGTACAGCAAACAATTGTAAGTGCTTCAACAAAAACCGTAAGCATATTTGCAAAATATCCAGAAATGTCGAAGCACAGCATACTATTTAACAATTAGCAGCATTATTCTTTCTCTCTCTTGGTGTCATAAAATTTGAATATTTTTAATATCCTCGACATTTAAGTATACCTGACTGCGTGCTAAGGATATCTACTCTTCACGGTTTAATAGCACATTGGAAATTGTTTAGAGAGGTAAATGGGGAACCGGTAGGTTTTGACTGGTATTAAAAATTAACCATTGTACACAAAACCGTTGTCAACAATTTCTTCCACTAAAGCTTTAGCAGCCTTTCATAATGCAATAAAGTGCTCACTGCGGCGAGCAGAGACACTGATAGGCTCTCGCAAATATTATCAAGAAACATATCAACTAAATCTGCTCGCCTTATGTCTGTATGAAGCGTAAATGTCGTTCTCGATCGCCTTGAACTCGTCCATGTCAACCACCAGCTGTTCGCTAATATCGCTGATCATGAGTGTCAGCTTGGGGACCGTGACGACGCAGACGAGCATCGCGATGGCCGAAAGGCCGATGGCCGAGTAGGCGGCCAAATGAGCTGACATCTTCCACGCTGTAGCAGAACGGTGTACAGCAGCAAAGAAAAGAGAAGACCCGAGCAATATGACCAAACACCCATCTTTTATACCTCGGTGAGCCCTTGCTATATTAAAAAGAAGCGACGATGTGGAACATGAAACAGGTTTCTGCCCGCTTAGTGGCTCCGATCCGGTTCGACGGCGACGCTCACTTTTTCGGGTGCCGTTCATTTACGTGTTTTGATCGACGAAAGCGAAACGAGAAAGGTAACGTCATTGATCAAAGAAATCTTTCGCATCACCGATATGGACTTTCGCCGGTGGAACATGATAGGGATATGGCAAACGTTGCCATTTATCAGCTGCTGTTAATGAAATTTTCCACAGAAATCAACATGCATTTTGTTTGTTAAAGCACACTTCTTACGCAACATGCTTCTTTATGTTAATGCTGTTGGAAAAGGGAATATTAGACTTGTGATTGCGATTGGTTACAGATTGCAATGTGTATGTTCTGCAGTTATTCGATCACTTCTCGAAGAACGTTGTTGGATGTTGCTGAATCGTCTGCGGCGCTGACACAGTCCCTCCTTCGGCCGCCTTTCACCGGTTGATCTCATTCTTTATAGGATAAACTGCCGAAGTCGAAGCCTTCTCATTAATAACCTGCATATATTACGTGACCCAGTGAGCAAGATAGCGATATACAAACAGAAAGGAACTAAGTATTAACGCGCCTTAGAGTGAATCGACGCGTAACGCAAAACAAGTTTTGTCGGTTGCTATGAACTTCGACAAATGTCACACTGCTATGGCGCTAGGCGGGGGGGGGGGGATTTTAAATGATGTTACGCGTCGTTCGATTGGACCGACGGAAGAAGGGTTGTAGGCGACAGCTCAGTGACGGCATACCGAGAGGGAAAAGGCGCGAGACAGGAGACGTGATGGACGCCTCGCTCCGCTGCACACGCAATTTACAAAAGTCGCCGCCTTCTTCGCCGCGTCTCTCTCGGCCATCGGACGCGTTCGAATGTGACTGATTGCTCGCCGTCACCTCGACCGTTCCGAATCGTTTCACCGACGCTTCCCTATGCACATTCACTTTGGTCAATATTAGATGTAGTGAAGTGAAGCAAAGTTAGTTAGATGATCGTGTGAAGAAGACCTTGGGACTACAAAGTGACGCTATCACTTGTTTGTGCACATGTTTTGTTTACCGCTTCGTTAAGCAGTACCGGTTATAATACATACTTCAATGCGGCGGAGTTGCAAAAAGTCAATCGGTAGTCTATTTATGCAATAAAATTTTAATGATTCCCAGCTGCTATTTAAGTTAAAGTTTGTGTTTAAGCGGACGAGCATTCACATTTCAGTATTGCCAGCAGTAATGTTGGCGGCCGATTCATCTGGAAGTTTGATGATGGGAAGTTTGTAAAACCTGCACCACAAGTAGCGATTGTATTTGGGTCTGAAGATTGCTGGAGATGAAAAGGGGTCGGGACTGGTCTGGGCCAAGTTTATGAGCTTTACAGGTCGATTCGTGTCTTGAACAAGCGTGCTGGTGTAGGCAAAGCATAGCATAATTTGTATAAATTGCGCATCACTTCCTGCTTTGGACGAAGTCGGTGTCCCATTAGACTTTTTGATGATCATGATAAGAATGTGAAAGATGTCAAAGGCGGTTTCAGAAAAGTGGGAGTGGTGCTAACTGAGAGATGGTTCGAAACTGCTTCATTGGGATTCTGACATAGCTCAACCGTGTGAGACAAATACTTCACTTTCACAAAAATTTTCCTGACACGTATGGAGTTCGTGAGGAATCATCGGATGTCTTTGTGCAAGCGGCGAAACTTTAATTGCCTGCAGCAAAGGCAAATGCGAGCCAAAAGTTCTCGATTTCTGTTGCAATATTGCCGTTCAACTAACATATCACAGATCAAGTTTTATGCCAAATACAAAGCAAAAAGAAATCATTTGTTCCATCTGATATCGATCAAAATATATGCAAATAGAGCAAAACTTACAAAACAAAAACATAATACAAGCAAAATTCACCACAAATCACGCTCGCAGCAAATTCATCTAGTGTAATAGGCAAATTACAAATAATAGCATAAAGCTAAAATAAAGTGCTCCATCACAGTGCAATAATATTAGCAAATACACGGGAACTACAACTATACTTTCAAAATAATTTCCACCAAAATAATACGAAATGCGAGAAGAACAATGCACGAGCGATACGCTTGAGAAAACAATTCAATCAATTTGGGGTAAAATGTCCTTCTCCTGAACATAAGGGCCTACAGAGTTGCCGGGTGAGCGGCGGAAAGATTCGGTACTAGCCGTAGATACTGAGCTGCTTCCACTTCTGGTAATGCTAAAGAGTGGTATTTTCTTGATGCTGTGCTTATAATANGGTGAGCGGCGGAAAGATTCGGTACTAGCCGTAGATACTGAGCTGCTTCCACTTCTGGTAATGCTAAAGAGTGGTATTTTCTTGATGCTGTGCTTGTAATACGGCGCGCAAAAGAAAAACACTATCAGCGCATTCGCGGCCGGACTGAAGACGCTCAATAACTTTGCGATCTCGGCTACGTACTTTGCACAGGAAGCTGCGCTAGACCACCCCGAACCAGAGTCAGAGCTATCAAACAAAAAAATACGCATCATTTCAATATAGATCTTGTCAGATGATACATTGATCATAATCGGTAAGCATATGATCACATCGACAACAGCCTGCAAAAGCATACTGTTAACGATTGAGCGAGTTTCGGCATTCTTTCCGTATGGAGCCATTAGTCGTGCATGAGCGTTCAGACGACGCAGACACATTATGTAGCAAAAAAGGTACACTGTGAACGACACAAACATTGCCGTTAATGGGACATACACCAGTTCAAAATCTGCAATTTGCAGATACCGTTTAGCAATGAACATAAAACATGCGGGCAACCCGTATACCAAAAGGTTGAAGCACAAGCAAAAGAAAACAATTTTCCTTTTTGATCCGAAGATCTTTTCGTACGCCCTAGAATGGCACATAATTAAGTATCGCGAAATCATTAGAGGAAGCGTGGAACGGGGCGCACGAATATACCGATTCATGGACCTCATGAGGGACATGCTTGCAATGTAGTCAGCCAGAGTCTCGCCTGGAATGTCGAAAACTGCGACAAACAAAGTGATGAATGCGCAAAAGATTTCCATTATTGAAGCGCTCACCATAAAAAGACGAAAATCTCCTTCAATCGCTTTGACTTTGGTCGACATGAATATGAGAATGCCATGCAAAAGAATGCCAAGCAAACAAAAAACTGTCAAAATAATGCCAGCCTGAACAGAATTCATTGTATTTGAAAATGCGAGATTAGCAAAGGGGAGCCTACAGTCGGCGTTCGGAAAAANCAAACAAAAAACTGTCAAAATAATGCCAGCCTGAACCGAATTCATTGTATTTGAAAATGCGAGATTAGCAAAGGGGAGCCTACAGTCGGCGTTCGGAAATATAGGCCAAGTAGAAATTTTGGCAAAAGTTAGCGGATTGCAATTCTCTAATTCGCAATCACCGTAAGCAATTGGTTTTTGCGTGAAGAAACTTATATTACATCTGCAGACTGGATTATACTTGAAATAGACTGATGGCGTGCAGTGATAGAAGCAATAGCGTTTAACAGTATACGGTGCTAATTCAGGGGGAAAATGATAGAGTGCGATAGAAGCATTGTTGCTCATTTTGCACCCTGTGTTTACTAGCTCCATTTGTACGTCGGGTGGATCGCTAAAGTTGCTAGATCTGGCCAAAAACGTTGTACCATTGACGTGAGTGTAGTTGTGGGTGTAGTTGTTGCTCCACAGATTCAGATCCATTGCAAAAGAACTGATATCTCGTTCGAATTTGTCAGTCCAATTAGTCGAAAACTGTTTTGGCTTAGTGTTTAAACCAGATTTCCCAGTTGATTCCAGACCAGTTATGCTTTAATTCGTTGGTACTATTTTAATTTGCTGTTTGAGTAAAAGAAGCACAATATAGTCGTTTCAGTCTTCTTGTCCCGCGCTTTAAGGACTGTTTTAATTTGTACAAAGATTCTTCAAGTCAAGCACTTTCTTGTAATCTGCGTTCTGAAAATATGGCCTGACTAGAGTTTGCCAAGGACCAACGATCTGAAATTTGCATAATTCGATTGGCATCGCTTGTCATTACTTAACGAAGTAACGAGGTATCTATGATTAAGCAGATTTTCATTCAATTACATATTAATTTCTGCTCGTTTAACGAAGATGCAGCATTGTAAAACTAAAAATTCTGTCTACAAGTTTACCTATTAGAACAATCAGCAATAGTTATAATTATTTCAGCTATTGTGTCACAAATTATTGAGATCTTACAAATAAAAAGCCATTATTTAGCTGATTTCCCATTTTCATTCAAGTCCTCAACGCCAAACAGTTCTTTAACAACTATTACGAAAGTAATTGTTGATGAAACATTGTTGTTAAAATACAAAATTAGTTACTGAATAAGGAATCGTCAGCTCTAGCAAAATTTCTATAGCGTTTCTATAAAGGTGAGATAATGCTCAAAACTTCACGATCTATGTATTCTAAGTCTTCGATGATTATGAACGAGCAAGGTGACATAGGTGTCTTACTGGAATAGATTGCATTGCAGAACTTCTTCACTATTATCCGTGGTGAAAACTTTCGTTTAGCTACTCATTCCCGTTACCTGTCGCTCGGGCGGCCGTAGCTAGTAACAGCCTAATACTATTATGTTTCTAACACAGCTTTAAGCATTAGGGAAACAGTGAAACGGTTAAATGTTGAAGCTTAAATGTATAGCTTAAATTCGGCGAGTCAGTATCATCTAATCTAAGCTAAAAGCGCGTACATCTCCATAGGTCAGCTCGAGACTTTCACTGTTTCTCATTGTGCAAAGTACAGACAAGCGCCTCATCTACATGTGGTCCGTTAACTCGATGGTTTGCTTGAATAAATAAAATCTCCGTTCCTCATCTTTGTCATCGCGCCGCCAGCGTGGGATGCATGTATGCGGCGTTACCAAAGTAACGCTCGCGTCAAAATAGAAAATTTATGGAGAATCCGGGCAACGTCGATTACTGAAGTTTAAAATATTGATATGCTCAATGCTGCGGAAGCGCCTTTGAGGAACAAAACTGTTTTTATCGAAACGGAGTCGAGAAGCGAGAAAAAATCGGCTAATGATGATAGTGTGGGGGGGACTGTCAAGAATGCTCTTGCGGCTCGTTATCGAAATAGCAATGACTTTATACGGAGAGATGGGCACGAGTCGGCTGTTCGACGGTTCTCGCCTTCAGGCAGACATGCACAGAGATTTAGTCGTTTTTACAATCGTTCATCGACATTTCTCGCAGCGATCTGCAACATGTTCAACAGTGTATGTCTGCTGGTAGGAGCGGCTGCTGTGGCTCACATATGAATCCGGCCTTGTTCGAACATTTATCTCTCAGTCAACAACTATTTCCATAAATAGTTTTTGTTGCGATGATGATGATGATGCATCCATAAACTTGTAGTCACGTTTATCCGTACAACTGAACAAAATTCCTTTTCATGAGATAGCATGAGAAAAATGAAGCAAATTTAATACAGCAAATTCTTCTGTCTATCCTGAAACTGGCCAAAGTGGTCGACAACCAAGCCAAATACCGCATTGTACGATTACTCGCAGTCAGTAACATGGATAGAGTAGGGAACAGTCGCGATAAAAATAAAAGCATTCTGATGAAAAATATACAGAAGCGAGAAGATTTATTGCGCATTGATATTTCTTTGCTCAGGTGTTCGCGGCCTGGAGGTAGTGCGAGGCTGCATCTCTTCGCGAGTGGCCGGCCGTTTGCAGACGAAGCGGTTCTTCATGTAGCAATTTTCGTGCCACCACTGTCCGTCTTTGTCTTGCGCAGCGCAGTTCTTGTCCCGACCATTTCTTGCTTGGCCTAAATTTCGGCTCATTTCAGTTGCAACACTGCCGTAGGATGAGACTGAGTAAAGGCTTGTTTGTTTGGCAGAAAGACACCGCAGTAACCGTGTCAAGATGCACTCGAAAGACACTATATATTAAAGTTTTAAAGAGGTTGATAATAGCTTCTTTTGCGATCATTTACATGTTGAAACAAAATCGTAGAATCTTTTTCATTGTAAACAGGTTTTAGAGCGAGGAATCTTTTTCGAGTTACAAAGAGAAGAGTGAATAAAACAAGTGGAGAGAAGGACGAATGAAGAAATGGTTTATACTCCGGAAGAGTATGAGCGACCATAGTTATCATTCTCGCTGATTAAAAGTGAATAGTGTGACCGCCACGGGAAGCAACAGAATGAAAAGCTTACTTTCATACGAACGCCAGTTGGTAAAAGTGTTATTGCTGCCGTCCGTCCAGGCAAATACACCTTCAGTTTTCACGTCGTTGAAGCCGATAGAAACCCAGAGACTGTCGAAAGTGAGCACTGAAATTTAATATGGCGCATTTTTTGCTGGTACTGGTACAATAGAGTTATTTCTTATAAATGGTCGTTTTAAATTAACAACTAGTAATAACTGCTGCAAATCACTATTTCATAAAGACGGGAGGCGCCCAATGATTGCTTAATAGCAACGTAGCTGTCAGATATATGAGGGGGTTTTTTAGAATTCCAGTGCACTTATAAAAAGCTCGTCCGGGTTCGAATGCCCGGGCCGATCGCCGTCAAAAATAGTTTGCCACAACTTTTATGGGTGCAAGCGATAGTGGTGAACGGTTGATTGGTTTCGAGGAGAATGCGCAACGCCCACGAGGGTTCTGCGCTTGCAAAGTGAAAAAATATCTATCCCATCCCCTCTCCCTTGAGCCCATATCTGGCAATCAGAGCTACTATAAATGACAAATATTGGACTCACTTTCGATCATTCCATTCTCCTCCTCATTTTTTACGCTCGCCAAATGTCCTCCCCAGTGGACGCAGATCTTTTCCGCATCGTACCATGTTGTCCACTCTCTCACGTACATGTACTTGCTGCCTTTCCATACATGTTGAGACGCGCTGTTGATGTATGATTGGCAGTCGATATCGGAGCACGATGTTTCAGCTAGAAATTTGCAATATAAATAATAAGAAATATCTATTCACTCTTTGTGAGTGGCCACAAAAAAGAAATCAAAATTTGTCTACTAATACTTATTCACGAGCTGAAAAGGTAGAATGCGCTAACCAGGTGAGAACCATCCAACAGGCGAGGAGATAGTTGAACGACCGAGGAAGGGGAAGTTCAGACAAGAGGAGGAATCAAGAGAGAATTTGAAAATTCATGGTAATCTCCTTAACACTGAGGGAGAATTCCGAATATTCAATATCTTTCCCGTGCCCTTAGCTTCACCCCATCTGAGTACCGAAACAAGTATTCGTTAGCCGAATTTGTTTATCTCAAAAAAAGAACTAGAAAAAGAACTAACCTGGCAAAATGTCGTTTTGGTCGCGTTGCTTCAAATAAGCGATTTCGGCTGCAACAACATAAACATTGATAATTCCGAGTCGCCGAATAAACAAGGATGATCAGGGTCAACGTCATTTATCCGACATTCGAAATTTACCGCGACTTTTACACACAATTACAAAGAACGAATGAAAGTCCGAACAGGAACCGAAGAGTATCGTATAGCGAATGGCGGGAGAATTTCTTATGTTGAACGAATCACATTGACCCCCATCAGCCCTTAGACGAATGAATGCCTTACCAATGAGAGTAGAAATTTTATCCCGCAAGCAGGAAATTTCCGCGCGTGGGCTGTTGATAAATGCGTTACAGATGTGGCTGGTCTCGTTGTGGGTGGTGTTGGCTGAACCCGTCTGAACGCCAATCGCGTGAAGCACCACCAGGCAATAGAGTACAGACTGGCGAAGCATTGTTCTGGTCCTAAACGCAGAAAGTTTTAGTGATCATCTGGTGCGAATATCTATTCTAGACCATGTTGCCTATATAGCAATTTTTCGTATTATATCATTTCCACTTAAATAAGGGACACTTACCTAATCAAACAGAATATTTTTCATACTAATTTGACTTAAATAATATCCTTTTTTGATTTTGAAAATATCCTTTTGAAGGTGGAAATGGTATAATACCTTACTCGTATAATTTTTCACGCAAAAAATACATGATAAAATACTTTCATATACTGTAACCTTGAAATGTTAAGTACGATGTTAAATGGCGAGTATTAGGGCGCGAGGGAGGCAGCGGGGGAGAGGAGAGCGGTGACACACCGTCCCAGTACTACTGTTTTACCCACATGACTGGAGTACACAAATTTTGCTTTAGAAGAGGGTTAATAGGAATTTTCAGCGAACCAGCGAACAACACTGAACAGCCGAGTTAAACTTTGAGAAATCTTTAAAAAATGTGGAGGCAGAGTTTCGTAGGGTGTGCAGTTTTGTCCTGCGATGGGTGGTTCCCGCCCATCTTAGAAGACGCAACTGCCCGGATTCAGGCTAAAACGCCCGTAAATTCTCGGCCTGCTCTCTCACGGCGCTCTCCATCCTGCTTTGCATGCAAGCGAACGCACTTTTGTCCAAAAACCATGGTCGTGGGTTTTCAGTCTCATCCAAAGTCCGAGGATGAGCAGAGAAGCTACTATTGTTAATCACCTCTACTGCTCGCTATATTAAACACGGTACCATGACACTCACTAAACCTCTACCTATTCTCGCAGTTTGGTGTTCGTTTATACGTCAGTCAAGGACTCTAATCGGCAGTGAAAAAGCCATGAAAATTTTGTTGAGCTAATTGGGATTAATGTTCAGTTCGTTGAAAAATAAAATTGAGTTGAGAGGGTGAGTTGCTCGTCAATCGAACGAAAAGAACGAGCAAACTGGAGGAACGAAGAAAAAACGAGGACCATTATGCTAGAACACACCCGTCCTAAATCTCGAGCGGTGTCCTCAGAGGGATTATACTGAGAAAATGGGCCAGGCACCTGGCGACGACTGGCTCAAGAGAGAGTGATGCGGGGGTTTTTGCAGCAGACATTCGTTGCACCAGGTGGCGCCCGGTGCCGTCTGTCCGACAGTTGCGCCCATCGCGCAACGTTACGGATAAGTGATAAGCCTCGTCGACGTCGGCCTCCTACGTCATCGGCAGACCCCGTGCGGCCAGAGGTTGAGCCCGGCTGACACAAGGTGACTGGCATTCAAAAATGTTTCAAGTTCGATAGACGGGAGAGAAGAGCTGGGCTTTTTAACTTCTGCTGCGGAAGAAGCAGGAAGATTCGTGACAAGCTGAAGTGGGGAAAGCTGCTTCTGATTTGCAATGCCAGTGTTACTGGTTTCAACTAGTCATGTCGAGGGTTGTGGGAAGCTATTTAAAGCGACCGGCAAATGGTTGAAGGATCAGCTGCTTTCAAAAGAATGTTTTAAACTTTCAACTTGCTCCGTATTCAATCTCATCTTCTTCGCGCAATGTTCTTGAACTCGGTGTCAGAGTACGCTCTGATGTCTATGAAATTGTAAAAACGCTGCGTATGAGCTCTTAGCTTTGCTTTTATTGAGGTGTAAATAATAGTTTGTAATTGCCAGATTATGATCCATAAAAAAATGACAGTAATTTAAATATATTGTTACAGGGACATATCTTGAATTATCAAACATGACATGAGCAATACGGTTCCCCCAGAGCAAATCATTCAACTGTTAGAAACGCGAAATGAGCGAAACCTCGCCTGACTGCGTCTGTGGTATGGGCATTCTATAACAGCTTTACATCAAAAGAGATGCTCTCAGACAAATGCCTCGTACTTTCTCCGCACGGATTGCTAAGTCTCGTCATCTAAGTTTATGGTTTCATCGAGCACACGATCACCTGCCGCGCGGTCCCTATATAACCAGGCGCACGCTTTGAAACACAAAGTCGACGGGTTACTAAATCAACGCGCAAATGAGCCGCAATATGAAAACGAAGAAATTTTCATAATTCAATATTTTATTTTCGTTGTATTTGATCATTTAACTGCAAATTAATGAAAAAGTGTCATTACTAAGAACATTCGCAACATTCTCTCGATGAGCAAATATTGTGTAAATTTCTATCACAATTAACGTCAACTACCAGCATTTTTTCGACTGGCCAGTTTCATTCAAGAGTATAGAGCAATACTCTCTTCGGTTTCTACAAGATTTCTGCATTCGACTGGCAGTCGCACATTGCTCGAATATG
>NIUQ01002216.1:0-23717 GCA_002796945.1 Plectus sambesii
ATGGTGAATTATGTGAGCGCGATGTCGAAAGTGACGTGCGACTCGACAGAGAAGTGCTGACAAACTTGGTCTTGTTCAACTGCGCTTCGAAGATCGACCGCAAAGACCTGAAAGGCCGTATAACTTTCGAGTTGGCCTGTCATCGGTGCGCGAGCGCTGTTCGCGCCGTCTACGACAGAGAGAGGATTGCGCTTGTAGTCGGTCGATTCGACAATGACACCCACAAGTATCAGCAGATTTTCACCGATCCACTGCGGCGTGGGTATGGACTGAAGCGAAGACGGCACGAAATTCGTATCTCTGAAGGCGATCCATATCAGCGCTTACGCTTAATATTAGCTCGATTTAAGCGATTTCGCTGCATAACTTTTCACGCCGACGGCGTCAAGTTGGGAACTCGACGCTTCCTGGAAATTCTTCGCATCCATCGCATGCGACCGACTGAAGTAGCTCGACTCGAGTACAGACTCGATCTGACGACAGAGCCTGACTTTCGTCTAATCGTCAGATTTGCGCCAATGCTAAAGGCGCTACTGTTGGAATGTGTCATGCCGCGAACAGAGTACAATGCCAAAAAATTATGGGTTGGCGTTGCAAAGTGCGCCAATTTGGAGCGACTCTATTTCTTGCCAAAAAACAACATTGGTTATCAGGACCTCTTCGGGCAGATTGTCGTCACTCCTATCGACATATTCTCCATTATCTACTTACGAGAGTGTCTGAGAGTGCTGAAAATCAGAGCCTTTCACTGCAGCGCGGCGAGCAAAGTGTTCCACTCGGGCCTAGCCGATGCATTCGCGGGAAATTCCAATCTGCGACGATTATTCATTAACGGCGCTTCGAACAAGTTCTTCTCGGCGGCGTCTGCTCGACCAGTGCTGTGCAGGCTGCGCACACTGGTGAAGGACTATTTCGCCGAGCGGAAGAGGCCGCAGGAAGAAGAAGTCGAGTTGACGGCGATCTTGCAAGCGCTGCCACCAACGGGATACTTGACTATTTTTCATTTGGTCGACTGGCATCCCAACCCGTGGTGGCACAGAGAAGACCAAACAATAAGCAATGAAAAGAGCACGCTGGACGCGCTGCAATTTTGGCTTAAGCTGTCCAATCAGACTGCTAGAAGTATCAAGCTCTGTCTGCGCTTTTATCGCGACCCTGTCCCCAGCGTCAATGAAGCGCTTGCTTCGTTGTCCGAGAGCGGTTCCGCTTTTTCTAACGTCATCCTTGAACGGACTGTGACTAAAGTTGTTTTGCGCTACCAGCAAGCGCGCATCGTCTTGTCGGTGATTGACGCTCGCGAATGTTCCGCCGACTCAAAACCGATAACTGTTTGGTGAAAATCTGTGATATTTGTTTTAGTTTGACGATGGCTGTTGTAAAGTATGTGAGCCGATGTATGAAACATGACAGCGATCTCATTTGTACGAAGTAAAGCACTATTTCTTGAACGTCAAATCGCACATCTTGCGCAAATACATGTTTAATCTATTATGGTGCATTTGCAGCGAACATACTACATTTCAGCGGCGGCCTGCGAGTTTCATGAAATATGCCGCAGACACAATTGTCGTGCCTTCTAATGCGTGTAAGCGACACTCGCGCAGAAGTCAACAGGCAACACGTTTATTACGCATGAAAATATTATCAGCAACGTTGAATAAAGACAAAAAGTTGCGTGTTAATCGCACGCTAATATAGCACGAAATACCAATAGGTGAAATCAAGATGTTAATCGCAAAGTTAGTGGACAGATTAGCCAGAATATCGCACATTTATTAAGCCTCGTTGTCTTTCAATAGATTTTCTGAGGGCTACTACGGAATCAGGGGCCAGTTTCATTAAATCTAATGTAAAATGTAGATATATAGTCACAAATTCTGCATTACCATTACAAGTAATGTGAAAAAATGAGTGATGACAGTACAGAAATGTAATTCCATTTCTATTCGTTTTTTGAAGTTAGCCCCAGAGATAGTATTTTCATCCAATTCGAGTATCCGCATAATTTTATATGCAATTTCACTCGCACAATCAAGTAATCTCTCAAATAACATAATGAAGCTTGAAAGTATACGATATTCCGTCTAAACGCCCAATTAGAGAATAGTTCAACGGCTTATGGCCAGTTCAGGGTCAATCATCTGAGTCGGCAACGACTTATCCCCTTCCTCCTGCTGCTGCTCTTGCTCCAGCAGCGGAACCTCTTCGAACGCCTGCTCAGCGCCTTCGAGTTCCACGTCTTCAGCTTCGTCCGCAGCGCCAATCGTCTGAAACAGCCTATTGTTATATATTTAACATTTTTGATCATTAACAAGAAATCTATGATTAAATAAGACAAACTGCTTTGAAATACTTTTCAATTTTGCAAAGAATTCTATTACAGTCAAACTTGGTTTAATATAACAGTTGCGATGAAGTTAGTAATTTGATAGCTCCTTTTTTTCGTTCTTCCGCTGATGTGGGCTTGTATTGTTCATAGGTTAAAGGAGATGGGATGCAAGATAGACCAGACATTTAAATGAGATCTCTAGGACTTAATGTATTCTTGTATATCCCTGTAAATGCTGTAATGTATAATCGAATTCGTTTATAACGGTAAAAAAGTTATACATTGAGAAGAGATTCGGGAGTGTCTTCATTCTTCTTCAACTTGCGAAGCCGATAGAACTGACTGCGCACTGCGTTCCAGCCAGGAAACATTGCCAGCAAGCTTTCAGAGCTGCGCGGACTGTCAACCACCTCTGACAGCTTTAGTACTTCATCAAAGCCCTGAAGCAATTAATCTTTCATTATCATTTTGTCACTTTGGCATTCAATATCGCGCCCTTTTTTATTTAATTTCCTGTCTCTTATATTCTTAATATAGGTTTCGCTCATAATTCGTTACCTTCGTAGTCAACTTCGCCAGCTTTGTATTCAATGTCGTCATCTTTTTGTATTCTTAATATAGGGTCTTTCATTATATTTTGTCACCTTTGTATTCAACTGCGTCACTCTTGCATTCTTAATACAAGGTCTTTGATCGTAATTCGTCAGCTTTGCATACAGTATCAACCTTATCATTATAAAAGTGGAGATGATATAAAAGCGACAATAAAAACGCACCACACAATTTCGTCAAATAAGCATTAACAAACGCGTGAGACCATGAAATTCTAAAACGAAAATAGAAAAATAAACAGTACCATTTCGTAGATCTCGCGAGGGGCGAATCGTCCTTCGCGGACTTCCTTGCGGCAGCGGCGGTCGATCTCCATGGCGAGAGCCTTGACCTCCTTAATAGGGTGGCAATCGGGGTGATGAGGCTGATGGACCTGCTGGACGGAGATGAGGCCGTTCCGCACTTGGAGCTTGGGATGAATGCCCGTGTTCAGTTTGCGGTGGAGACCCTCGCAGCGAGAACACCGATAGTACTTCACCGACCCGTCGTGGTTTTGCTTTGTCAGGCAGTACTGGCGCACGAAACCGTCCCCGATTGGAACGGTGAGGATGTTGTTTGACAGTCTCTTCGAGAGTGCCTCCTCCATTGTCGGCTCCACAACAATCCATTCCGTCTCTTTCGATCTGAAGTAGGTCTCCTTATTATAGTGATAGTGGAATGTGGACAAATTAAGGTTAATTTAAAAGACCTTTTATCATATTTCATACTTTTACATTCAATTCCGCTAAATCTTGCGTTCGAATTGCATGTTAAAACAAAGAAATCGAATAATAGATTGAATGCAAAAGCGACGCATTAAGATGCAAGATTGAGCATTCGAAATAAGGCAGATCTCAAGGGCACTCCTGCAACATAGTATCGCAAAGACACCCAGAGCAATGATTTATTATAGATGCATGCTTTTCCACCTCGAAGCGTCTCACTTCAGGACCCTAATCTACAAGAGTGCCATATTAGTCTGGCTAAGGGGCGACGAGTACATGATACAAATCTTAACACCAGTGGGACAATTTAGCATCTTTCGTATTTTACTCTACAAAATATAGCATTTTGCGCTAATAAGGCGTCAGCGTGCGTGTCAAAACTCGAGGGGAAGCTAAATTGCCCCACTGGCGCTTGTATCGCGTATTCGTCCCCCTTAGCCCGACAAGTGCCATATCAAGCAAGGATTGTACCGTTTAGTCGTAGGTGTCCGTGCGGGAGTATAGGGAGCTGAAGCAGAAGCAGGAGAAGCTCGCGAGACGCGATACTTCTTGGCTGCGTTTCTCTTCGGGCGCGTAGAGGAGGACTGCAAGATGGGCGGGGTGTCGTCGTTCGTGGGATTCGACGACGGCGACGGCGGCGAATTAGCAGCCGCAGCACTTGACGACGACGACTGCGCAAAGGCGCCCCACCCATTTGGCGACGCAGTCAAATTCGCATTCCGATTTTGAAGTCGCGCCGGCGGCCGACCCACGGCGTTGTACATTCGTTCTCCGCGAACTCGTCGACTCAGCGTCATCCTGCTCACCAACACTCCCGTTAGATCGTGCACGATTGTTTGGAGCTCTGCCAAATTTGCTATCTTCTTCTCCTTGTAATCCTCCAACGCTCGCATTACGTTCTCGTCGTTCCAGTTTAGAGCCATTTTGACGAGATCTGAAATGAAGAGGAGATTTAGCGGCGGCTATCTTAAAGTACAAGCATTTCCTTGATTAAAGTGATTTTAACTAAAGTGACTTTGCGCCAAAAATGTACTATGCGCGTCAATACGTGGCAAAATGAGGGAAAAGGTATGTTTGCTCTCATAGTTTATATAAATAACAATCACGACAGACATTTTAAGTAGCAGTTAAACTAAAATTGAAGCTTTAACAATATCAGAAACAGTATTTTCGTGAAGAAACTCTGTAAAGGGTTTTTTAGCTGGGTAGAGCTAACTATACGCCAAAATAACCCGATACATTTGGTATGGGGAAAAGAACTTTAGAGTATCGAGTTTGACGCGTTATCCTTCTTCTACTTGTTCTTCAGTTCCCTGTACCGAGCAAGGTAAAAAAGTAGCCTTGCCGTTCAACGCGATAATACCGATCACAGGCCCAAGTTTTTAATAAGATAAGAAAACACACCACCACGTTCAGTTGACTGAAGCGCGTTTGCGTGTGTGCGTCTTGAAGAGGACAAATCAGACGATATGCCAACGACGTCTGATACAAATTAAAATGGTAGCGTTGTTCTCTTGCAAGAATTTACTTTAGACGTTTTCTGGACGATTTTATCTTCTAAAGCGTTAATGAGCACTCAAGAAAGCGGTCGGCGCCGCAACGTTTCTGTCGTGCAGTGGAAATCGTCCCAGCTTGGCGTGTGGCGTATCGTCTCCTAACCTACAACACGCTGCGGCGTCTATCGTATACCGTAACTGCCGAGTGCTGAAAGCAGTAAGCTGCTGCTAGCATTGTTTTGCAGTTTGTCCGCCACCGACCGGCAAGTCTTCAGTTGACATAGATGTACAAATATGATGGACAATATTTGCCATTTCCCGTTCCGTAAGCGCTTTTACTCAAAAGCAAAGTGACTTTGACCAAAAACTAGTTGGTAGAGGATTATGGGAAGCGAGGCTTAGTGTCGGTGTCACCTAGAGGACACTTTTTATCTTTGCGATACAATCGCTTATCTTAAGTCGTTGTATGATAATTATATTTTTTTATGTATGCAATTTTCGCTAACTTTGCGTCTCATTGCGTGTACAACAATGCGTGTTGTGATGTTTAAAAAATATCTACGATGATGAATGTTCATTTTTACAATGAAAGATAATTAGGATTAGCGAGGGATCTTTTGCGCGTGCGCGAGTAGTTTGACATATTAGCATTCACTTTCGCGAGATAAGACGCGTCATGATGCATTTACGATTAACAGGGTGTCGCGTCTTTGTGCTCGGTATTCGATGGGCTTGGTGATTGGCAGCTAACTGGGCACAGTAATCTTATCAATAACAATGAAGCCGTGTAATCTATTGGTGCTGGTGACGATTGCGTCTTCATTGGCGCTGGTGGCTTGCGAACTGGCAAAGCCTACGGACGGAGAGAAGGCGGAAGATCTTTTGATCTTTACGGTTGGCACTGACGAAACGGATGGCTTGAAGCGACTGAAACGTTCGGCGGAGCAGTTTAATGTGAAGCTGATCGTGGCGGGTTTGGGTGAGAAGTGGAATGGTGGCGATACGCGATATGAAGCAGGCGGAGGACAGAAGATTCGAATTTTGAGAGACGCCCTCGAACCCTATAAGGATAGATCGGGCTTGCTCGTCATGTTTGTCGATGCGTAAGTTTGATTGTTTTTTCTCTGATATTTTTACTTGTTAATATATTCTGTATATATATAGCATTTTTGACGTTTCGTTTGCAAATTGAACACTTTTCCTTAATGCACTCAGAAGTGTCTTGCTTGATTTAAAAGTGATCAATTTTAAGTGGAAATAGCACAGCTTGCTGTTTGCAGTATGTAACATTGGAAATTGGAACGCTTCATCGTTCCTTCACATTTTCGGTCGAAAATTCGCATCCTTTAAAATGTAGTGAACACCTGAGTTGGTTTGCATATTCATAGCACAGAAATAACCTGAAATATTAATTTAAATGGTAGTAATAATAGCTTGCATTTTAACTATTTCTCGTCTTTTAGATACGATGTCATTCTAAATGCGGACGCGAAAGAAATGATCGAGCGCTTCCACGAAAACTTTGAAAACAATCGCGTTGTATTTTCATCGGAGGGATTCTGCTGGCCCGATAAGACGCTTGCTGCTAAGTATCCTTTGGTCAAGTTCGGAAAACGGTCCGTTTGCTTTTTCATCCTTCCACGCTTCGCTTTTTATTGCTAATATATTATATTCTAAGAAATAATATCCATTTTTTGGGGATATTTACGCATCTAGTTTAAGTAGTAGAAACTCAGGAAGACAACTACAAGCGCCAGCATGCATTGATTAGGCGCTAGTTGTTGATTTATTCATGCTTAAATTTTTTCTCCAATATTTGAGGTGATCGCTCGCTTTTGTGCAATGTCAAGTGTATTTTTTTAAATGCTTAGATTGTTTGACGTTGCAGATACCTGAACTCTGGCCTATTCATGGGTTACGCGCCGGAAATTTACAAAATTCTCACCGTGCGTAAAATTCAGGACAGCGACGACGACCAGCTCTACTACACACAAATATATCTCGATGATAAAATGCGCGTACGTCGTTTATTTTATACCTTGCATCTTAATTCGTAACTTTTGCATCTAATTTTGCTATACTTTCGTTCGAATTGAATGCAAAGATAACAAAATCCTTTGCAAGGACGACGAAACTGAAAGCAATGGGAACGAATTGGATTGTAAAACGGTGTAATAGTTGACGTAAATGTGATCGCTCTTCTTTTCAGACGGACCTGAAAATGACGCTCGATTCGATGGCGAGAATCTTCCAGAATCTCAACGGCGCTGAAGAAGATGTCGAAGTTGAATTCGACGACAGCGGCAAAGCTCTGGTTAGTTTTTCAAGATCGCTGTTTAATTTTGAGTAAATGCAGTATTTCTACGGTCGAAATTTATCGATAATTAACAAGAAATTGCGCTAGACGCCGTAGTAGACAAAAGATGAGCTTGCTTTCTTGGTACTTGAACACCGCTTCTTGGTTTTTTGTGCGTAAATTGATAGAAAGAAGCGCTCTTGACTTTGCATTAGTTCAGTTTATTCAATCTAACATTCCTATTGATCGGAAACTTTTACCATGAACTGACTTGTGCTCTGCGATTTTCTGTGTTCTGTTTCTTTGCACTCCCTTATCCCTCTTACAGGCGCACAACGTTGCGTACAACACGCACCCGGTAGTAATCCACGGCAACGGAGCAAGCAAGCGTTACTTGGACTACCTGGGAAACTATCTGGGCAACAACTGGAACAGCAAGACGGGCTGCGTGGCGTGCAACGAGCACAAGCTGAACGTCGACGCTCTGAGCAACGGCGGCCAGCTGCCCCTCGTCACCCTGGCGATCTTCATCTCACGCCCTATTCCCTTCCTCACAGAGTTCTTCGCGCACATCGCTCGATTGGACTATCCCGCAGACCGACTGCACCTCTATTTGCACAACAACGAGACCCACGCCGAGAAAGAGGTTAGAGCGGCGGCGGGGGGTCGTGTTCCGACTATAAACAAACTTGCTGCACTAAGTTTGTTTCTCCGCGTGTGTGCGGGGGAGGGGTGGTCAAGGCTGTGGGGGAGGATGCCGCACTCTGTGTTTTATATTTCCTGTTTTCCCTCAGTTATTAGAGCTCGCTCTCGGTACTCTTGGGGTTCAGCGGGGTGTGATTGTTCAGCGAGCAATGTTCTAACGTGGCGCTAGTGCAAGAGAGCGGTCGGATACAACCGCCAGGCGAGCGTACAAAAAAATCAAGTGACTGGTCAAATGAATCGCATTCGAGCACTGTGAATATGCAGTGCGACACTATGACCTTGGTCGCTTTTGCGTGCGGGACAATTTAAAAGTACTCTCTTCCTCTCTGAAAAGAGTTCTTGCGTGTTTTCTTCAATTGCATTCGGACAATTGCTGTGTGTATTCAATCGAATTGACGCTTTATTGCAGGTCAATGAATTCATTGCCGCGAGCGCATACGAGTCGACCAACTTTGTGCAACGCAGCTCGGAAATCACCGATCGCCAGGCAAAGGAAGGGGCGATGTAAGCGTTTCTTTTCATCGTTATTCAACATTCACTGCACACACGATCACATGAAACATGCATTTTGCTAATCATTCATATAGATTTTTATTAGTTTATATCATTTTCACTTTAACAACTTGTACTCTTACAGTTCTTAAATGCCAAATGGATGCGCTATTGAACGTTTAAGATTAAGATTTCTAGTTTTCTCGTTAAAAAAATTATCAAGAGCTAGCAGTAATGATGTTTGCACACATTCGCGGGGTCCTTGGTCAATCAGTCCCTATCACAACTTTAATTAAAGTATATCCTTTTAATTTTCTCATCAAATTTCAGCGACTACTGTATCGCTCAGAATTGCGACTACTTGTTCTACGTGGACGGCGATGCCCATCTATCCAACCCCAACGTGCTTAAACTGCTCATCTCGCTTAATCGGTTAGTCAACTACAGGGTTCCTAATTGTCCTTTTCAAATATGTCCTTTTTTGATATAAAAAAGCCAAAATTTGTAAAAAAGGGTCATTTTGAAAAAAAGAAAGATTATGACACAGATAAAAGGACATTCGTTGGAAAAAAAGAACATTCCAATTTAAAAGATTTAGGGTCCCAAAAAGGACAATTTTCAAAATTTTTCATTCGAAACCCTGGTCAACTATCAAGTTATTAAGACATTTTGATTATAATTGAACGAATTCTCTAGGCCATTCGTGGCTCCGATATTGTCGATTCCGGCCAAGCTGTTCTCGAACTTCTGGGGCGCACTGTCGCCGACGGGCTTCTACGCGCGATCGGACGACTATGTCCAGATAGTGCAGGGCGAACGAGTTGGTCAGTGGAACTCGCCGTTCGTCGGCGGCGCCTACCTGATTTCCAAGGAAAACTTGGCGCAGTTCCGCGGCGCCTATATGTACAACACGCTGTTCGATGCTGACATGAGCCTGTGTCAGTTTGCCAGAGATAATGTAAGTTTTTAAGTGAAAGTCGTGGAAATGATATTTTATACCACTTCCACTTTAGTAAGGACATTTTTCATATCAAACAGAACGTTTTCAAATTCAACGAGGAAAGGTTTCCTGTAAATGTGATTTGGAAAAGTGTGTATATTGAAGTAAAATGGTCTTAATCGAATCATTAATTGAAAGATCGTAGATTTCCCTCATCATCTTCGTTGAATTCAGTCTTCTATGCGATTGTGATCATTTTAGGGTCTCTTCATGCTCGTGGATAACCAGAACTACTACGGCAATTTGGTGGCCGCGGACGACTTTGGAGACGAGGTGCAAAGAGGTCGCCTGTATCCGGAGATGTGGGAAATCTTCGAGAACCGTCAGGTAAGCGTACTGTTTAAATACTTTGTGAGGAAGCAAATGCATTTGGGAAAACCGTAAAACGCATTAGATGGAACACAATTTAAAATCTTTTTACGGGACTAGCTTTCACAAAGTGGTTGCGAACTCATTTTTGGGGAGCGCACTAATTGGTCAGTTTTGAGGTGCGCGTGTAAATTTCTCTCCATCCACCTCAAAACCGATCCATCAGTACTCTGCCCACAATTGCGTTAGCAATAGTTTTGTGAAGTTATTCTGTGATCGGAAAATCACCCAGTAATTCGTGCATCAATTGTGAATTTAATGATTTAATGACGTTTCAGTTGTGGGAAGCGCGTTACTTGCACCCCGAATACAAGCAGGTGTTGGTGGAGGGTGCAGAAATTGAACAGCCATGCCCCGACGTCTACGACTTCCCATTGATGTCTGAGCGCTTCTGCGCCGAGATGATCGGAGAAATGGAACACTTTGGCAAATGGTCTAATGGAAAGAATAGCGTACGTTCTCTATCAAATGCAGCAGGTCTTACTTTTTCGATGTAGGAAATCCTAAATTTAACAGAGTTTTTTTAAGATCTAAGATATCTATCCTGAATTTACAGGATGTATCCTGAATGTGACAGGATGTATCCTGAATTTGACAGGATGTATCCTGAATTTACAGGATTCCATCCTACCATTTTCAGGATGAACGCCTGGCAGGCGGCTACGAGAACGTGCCGACGCGCGACATCCACATGAACCAGATAGGATTCGAGCGCCAGTGGCTTTACATGCTCGACGAGTTTGTCCGCCCTGTGCAGGAAAAGATCTTCGTCGGCTACTTTCATAGCGTACGTTTTATTTTTGATCAGAGTTGACTTGTTGTCGTTTAATGTGTATTAGGTTGTCCGAGAAGTCTGTTCAAAAATTTTCTCTCATTTTTAAATACAACTATGAAAGCTTCTTTTTTTTCCGGAAAACCTAGTCGCAGCTCTCTAGGTAACATGGCTGCGTTGGTTATCATTAAACGCTATTAACGACCTGGAGCATTTTTTGTAAACCCGGCGAATATGTGTTTCGTTACTTACATATTAGCCGCGATAGTGTACTGGTTGTTTAATGGGTACACCATTGGTAGCTTTCATATCGCATACTTACTTACCGAAGCAATATACAGTGGAATTCGTTTATACCGGTCGCCGGAGGACCGGCAAGTTTTGACCGGTATAAGCGATATACCGATATAACCGAACTTGTTTGTATGGGAAAATACGCTTTGAGACCGAAAACCATGACCGGTTTAAACGAAATACCGTTATAACCGAATTCCTCTGTACTTAATTACCGACTCAATATATCATCGTGCCTCTTCAGCCTGTGGAAGCGAATATGATGTTTGTGGTTCGCTACAAGCCGGAAGAGCAAGCATCCCTTCGTCCGCATCACGATGCATCCACCTACAGTATCGACGTGTCCCTGAATCGCAAGGATATCGACTACGAAGGCGGCGGCGTTCGCTTCATTCGTTACAACTGCACATTACCTTGCGATAAACTCGGTTCGTTCTGCGTTATTAAGCAGTTTATAGTTGGTTTGTGGCTGTTTGCATTCAGACGACTTTTTCACTTGCGTCCATTGAAATCTGCGTGACGGGTATCTCGTGGGCGAAAAAGTTTTCAACGAGCAGGCGTGTGTTTCTATGCGAATTAGTTTCTCTACGAAATAAAGAAGGAAGGGATGGAGGGGTCGAAAAATAGATGAATAACGTGAATACAGTAGAATTCGCTTATAGCGGTTTCGGTTATAACGGTTTGTCGCTTATACCGGTCAAGTTTAGCCGGTCCCAAAGCGTGTCTTCCCATACAAACAAGTTCATTTATACCGGTATTTCGCTTATATCGGTTAAAAAAATGCCGGTCCCGCAAAAACTGTTATAAACGAATTTCACTGTATTTATAATTGTTATTTTTTCAGGCTGGTCTATGATCTTCCCGGGTCGCTTGACGCACATGCACGAGGGCCTTCCAACTACCCGCGGAACGCGCTACATCGCCGTCTCTTTCCTCAACCCTTGAGCGGCAAGCAAGGAAACATCAATTTGTACTGAGCTTGTTAATCTTGTCATTATTATTTTGTTGACCTTCTTCCAGACATTACGCAACACCTTTGTGAGGTTGTTTTAGGTATCCTTTCTGAAACAAAAATATCCCTTTGGTGCGCTTATTCAAAAGCGTGCTGGGTTAATATCTCGCGTTGAAATGGATATTTTTCTTACAACGGTGGAGCGTAATTATTGGATTGCCCGAAATGTTTGTTCGTTATGGTGCTGTTTCACATTGGGATTCGCAGGTTAATCAATTGCTTTATGCACATTTTTGCGTTTTTTCGATCGGTTCGAGAGATGGCAATGAGTGATGTGCCTCACGCTTGATTACCGTAAAATACTTGGGATTTAAATCTTCTGCCATCGGAGAGGGATAGTAAGAATTTGTCAAAAGTCATGTTAGAGTCCATGTTTAGTCCTTCGATTTTAACCGACTATCGAAAGTGAACCTTATCGCGGTGGGACCAAACTAGAGTTCTGGTTAACTGATCGATAAATCTTTACTCTACGTCGTTTATATGCTATTTTCAAAAAGTCTTAATAGAAATAAAATCCTCATACTTTTCGGTCACAATTTACATCAGTTAAATCAGGCAGTGTTGCGCGTCACTATTTGCCTACTTTGTTTGTGCCATAGTTGCAGCGAGTTTAAGTCTACTTAGAATGTCACGTCATCTTGTCTTTTGTTTGCTCCTTTGTGTCATTCTAGTTGACTACTGCTTAACATTATACTACTTATATTTGTTCACACCAAATTCGTACAACGTTGGTCTTGCTTTACCGTTAACATATATTTATTTCCAATTGACCTTGGTTCAAAGACAGTGTTTTACTCTTTCTTGTCATGTTGTCTTGTCGCCACTGAATATTTATTCATTTTACTGCACGCGCAAAACGATAGGTGCCCATCGCTTCTGTTTCTTGTTCTGTTGCATGTTCGGGTACTACCACAGTGCTATTCCAACCAGCTACACCAATGATTGTTTTACTGAAATAATGCTTTGTTTTATTTATTGCAGCTTCGATCTTTATCGCTCTATTTCTTTCGTAACCTAATTTTATTTAGGGTCTGGGTGCATTTTCCGTTTGTTAGGGCTACTTGGTCTATCAGATTGATCTTTATCTGCAAGTTCTGTTATGGATATTCAAATATATGGTGCTTTGTGCCTTTGTCTTCGCATACTAGGGTATAATTATGACATGGAATAAAAATTCCTGCATATTGGCGTTTCTCGTGCTGTCGGATACTTGATTATTAACACTGACATCTCAAAATCGATCGTCTTCTCATACAATTGAATCACGCTAATTTGATATGTGAAAATGAATGCTGCACAATCTGGTTAATCATTTTGTTTGAATCGCGTTGATTATGAAATGTGAAAACAGTCTCCTCGGTTCATATCGCTTAATCTGGTTAAAGTTGCAAGGATGCACTATTATAGTATTGTTAAATATCAGTGTTACGTTATATTTAATAACCGTAAGTACGCGATATTAAACCGAGCCGATACGCCGCACCTCTCGTTAATGTTTTCGTTTGTATTGCCATGATTATTATGCTGTGTGAAAATAAAATGTTGCAAAATGTCAATTTTTTGGCAGACCTTTATAGTACCTGTTCCATGGCGGTTGCAGATTTGCACTATTTCAGGTCGCGTTCATTGCGCACCGATAATGCACTAGAACTTGCCCATTTGTGACTAGTTCTAAAATTTACTCATCGGTCGTACAATTATGCGAAATGGCCAGGGGCGATTGGGACGCTTTTTTGGGCTATTTTAAAGGCTACGGTACTGGTGATTGACGTTAGAATTATTAATTATAACCCTCGTTCCGCTGAGCGAATGTACTGTGTACTCTTTTCAGCTGTGCAAGTCAACTGAATTTATCAGTTTATGTACCATTTTCAGTTTAAAACAAATACAAAGTGTCAAATTGAAAGTGTACACGATATGGAATGACTGCCCCACCGCTAAACATCTCTGTTACGCCCGATTCACGTTACATTCCCAAGAATGAGAACTGACCGCAATTCTTAATAAAAAGAATCGTCGCATTGCAGCGCAGAGATGTTGCGATTGACCAGTCGTCTTCTCTCGGCATCGTCATCAACCCCATTTGTTCATGATGTGTTAGTGATAGGTGGAGGTCATGCTGGATGCGAAGCGGCGGCGGCTGCTGCTCGTGCCGGCGCCTCCACCCTGTTACTCACTCACAGGGTCGACACCATTGGTGAAATGTCCTGCAACCCTAGTTTCGGCGGCGTCGGAAAAGGTTGGAACTTCTTTTTCGTTGTGATTGTTGTCATTTTTGCTATAATAAGGATATTTTATTAATCAAAAAGGACACTTTTCATGTCAAATCAGTGTAGATTATGTTGTATTTGAATTTTAATGTATCCTTATTAACGTGGAAATGGTAGATTATCGCGCTTAATTCCTGCGTTGAAAAATGCGAATATGCTGTGGTTGGTGATGGTGGTATGATACTGAACCGCTCTTCAAGTAGTCTTCGCTCGATATTGCTGTAGAAGTAACATTTAAAAAACGCTGAAATGACATAAATTAACCTTTTCTCAGGTCATTTAATGCGCGAAGTGGACGCACTGGATGGTTTATGCGCGAGATTATGCGACTTGAGTGGCATCACTTACCGCGTGTTAAACAGAAGCAAAGGCGCTGCCGTTTGGGGCCCGCGCGCTCAGATCGACCGCAAAATTTACAAGCGCCTCATGCAGCGCGAAATACTTGAACGAACCGACAACCTTACCGTCGAAGCGGGCGCTGTTGAAGATCTCGTTGTGCTCGACGGCGAAAAGCCGCAAGTCCAGGGCGTTCTGCTTGAAGACGGCCGGGTGAGTGCTACTGTATTTAGTGGAACGATAATCGCGGTGGATTTTGATGATGTGGAGTTTTTTGAGTCGCAGCCTCTTTCAAATGGGGAATGACTTTTTCTTGGAAAATAACCAAGTAGCGTGCAATAGTAGAGGCGTGTATAGGATAAATTTTTTGATCATAAGTTGGCGACTCACCGCGACTTTCAGAATGTTTACTTTATACTTTATTTATGTAGCTTTAATTGATTGAAGTATAAAACCGTCATGTTGCTCGCATTTCAGACAATCTTTGCCAAGACCGTTGTCATAACCACTGGCACTTTTCTGCGCGGAGAAATATTCATCGGCATGGAATCGCGCCCAGCTGGACGGATAGACGAAAAGGTAATTATCATGACGTCATGTAGTCACGTGACTATCTCCTCGAAAGTTCTAGAATTTTTCGCGGATATTTCATTTTGTGCATAGTTAACCGGCGATATAGAATCTCACAGTATAACAATAGTATTTCCTTTATTCAGGCGTCGTACGGCCTGTCAAACACGCTGGAGCGACTCGGCTTTAAGCTCGGCCGACTTCGAACAGGAACGCCGGCGAGGATATACAAGAACTCCATCGCGTACGATCGCTGCGAGATCCAGAAAGGCGACGCTGAGCCATCTCCGTTCTCTTTTCTCTCCGACAAAGTGTGGATTGATCCTGAAAAGCAGGTACACTCTTGTGGAATACCTTCACTTTGACATCGCGAGTGGAATATCGTATACATATTTTTAATGAGAGTCAGGGAAAAGGTTTACATATTGAGATTTCTCCTCAACCTAAGTTCCCATGTTAATGAATTTGTTAATGTTCGTCATCCTTAAATATTTTTAGGTGCCGACTTATCTGACACGTACAACTGCAGCGGTCCCGAAGTTGGTTAAAGACAATCTCCACTTGAACAGATACGTCAGCGAAGAAATTAACAGTCCTCGGCATTGCCCTTCACTTGAAGCGAAGATAATCAAGTTTTCAATGCAGAATCATCAGGTATCATTTCTAAATTTTTATGCTTCCGTTCTACTTAGCGATATGTATAATGAATATTTCTTCGTCAGTTACCACGCAGCAGAGGGACTGTTATAGTGTATATCTCAGCTTCATGAAACTAAGCTCTAGGAAGTGAATTTTCGAGTATATTCGCTCTTACCAGCACTCATCGGGAAGCGAAAACTAACCGATCACCATCTAAACCACTGAGCCTCAAAGCCCGTTAACATTATAAAAAATACACCATTTTCGTCTCAAAGCGCATGCGAAGAATATAATTTTTGGCTATTCTCTAACGTTATGAACAATCAAAAATCATATCTTTTGCGCGCAATATGCAAATGAAACTGCGAAGACATTAAAACTTTGAACGTCCCTATAGCGTAGACCGCAATGGGCCAATTAACCCGCTTTCAGGTGTGGTTAGAGGACGAAGGGCTGGACTCGGACCTCGTCTACCCTCAAGGCGCGGGCACGTACTTTCCCCCTGATATTCAGCTGAAGATAATGCGGGAGATTGTCGGCTTGGAAAACTGCCAAATGGCGCGACCGGGCTACGGAGTGTGCTATGACTTTGTGGATCCGCGCCAACTCCGACTCACCCTCGAGACTCGACTTGTTGACGGACTCTTCCTCGCCGGTCAGATTAATGGCACTACTGGCTACGAGGAGGCTGCTGCTCAAGGTACTGTACACTTTTTGTCCTCATGAACGATATTTTTGAATCTCATCAAACATTAGGGTGATAAGTCGGAGTTTAAGTGAATTTTTTGACTCTGATATTCAAATAATTGTATTCATAATTAGATTCAATGTCATAACCGCCACAAGAAGCGTAGTTTTTCTGTTATTTTATGCAAAAGCAAAGTTCCCCCTTTAAGGCATTGTTGCGGGTATAAACGCGGCGGCAAAAGTACGCCAAGAGGAAGGGATGGTGATCGATCGGACGGAAGGCTATGTTGGGGTTCTCATCGATGACCTGACAACTCTTGGCACGAACGAGCCTTACCGAATGTTTACTACTCGCGCCGAATTCCGCTTGCATCTCAGGTCAGTGAGTACTGTATCAAACTCTTATTTCGTGGTTTACGGTTGGCGATAAAACTACACAGAAATTCATTTATACCGATAATGGGGGGATTAACTCAATTTACCGGTATAAGCGAAATATTGGTGTTAACGGACTTTATTGTGCACAGTATTTCTTCCAATTTCACTACAATAAGGATGCTTTCTAAGTGATAACTTATGACGAAAGATCAAATAATGCGTTCTTGATCATCAGTTGCAACTTGCAACGTATACTATTTTTAGGCCAGACAATGCTGACATGCGTCTCACTGAGAAAGGACGCCAATGGAAAGTTGTCGGTGATCATCGCTTTGAGAAGTTCAATGAAATGAAAAGGCGCTTCGAATTGGCTGATCAGCTGTTGAGCTCCGTCGTTCAGTTAAACGGCAAATGGAAACGACTCCTGCCGAAATTGCCCTGTGGCGAAGGCGGGCCGCTGCATCAAGGTACGGTAGCTTGAACTGAGTTGCATGGATTGCGTTGACTTAATTAATCCGGCAAAAAGTTATCACCCTCGTTATGCTGTTTTTACTAAACAGTTTTGCAGAGTTCCACGGCAGTTATTAGTTAACAACATAAATTTTTAGTAATATGGATTTTATTGTAATGTATTTAATTGTGTTAACTTGAGTAGTAGAGGTCAAAAGTGAACGCAAAAGCACGTGCATGCAAAGCGCTCTGTTATCGATCAATATCGATAAATATCCGGATTTATGACGTGTATTATTTCCATCTGTTTAAAACAACAAAGAAACGAAAGCTACATCTCATTTTACTTCAGCGAGTTCGGGTCTGGACCTGCTACACAAGTATAATGTCGGCCTGGACGAGATATGTGATGTACTGCCTGAAATGGCGGAGTTTCGCGGCGATCGTCGACTGGAGGAACGGCTGCGTATCGACGCTTTCTACCGACAGCATAATAAGAAGCTAATGGAGCAGATGAATGCGGTGCGGAAGGAGGCGGCGTGCGCGCTTCCCGATGACGTCGACTACGCTAACATGCAGTCGCTTAGCTACGAGTGCCGCGAGAAGTTGGCCGTCGCTCGGCCCCAAACCCTTGGCGCTGCTTCCAGAATTCCTGGCATCACTCCCACTGCTCTTGTCGAACTGCTGCGATTCGTTCGGATTAGGAACGGTGCTGGATATGCGCTGAATAGCGTGGAACTTCCCTCTAATTGATTAATACAGGTTCTTTCTGCATAATTCGTCAACTTTGCATTCAGTTTCGTCAAACTAGTGTTCTAATTGAATGTAGAGATGTAGAAATTTAATGCATGGGTGACGAACTTGAATATTGGGTCGTCGCATAAATCGTGAGCGTTTTTAGGTGTACATGTTTGATCACAAATAACTCCGTTAATACACAACCAAATTCAATGCGGTTTTTTTCATTTTATAGAGCTCTTCTTAACTTGAATTTTATTTTTTTAATCATAAGAATTCGATTACAGTAACTCATTTTACGACCTTTCTACGGAAATGTAAATGATGGCCCAAAAATTTTGTGACCTGTTTTTGAACGATCATAACTTTTTTCCATGATGTTATTAGACAAATTCCTTTTGCACGTTTTTTAAGCTTAGTCTGAAGTAAAATCCCTTAAAGTTTCATAGAAATCCATCAACTTCTCGGTGATTTATGAACTGTTAAAGTTTGCGAATTGCTGCGTTGCATTCGCGTAGATGACGCATAACGGAGATTTCTATGAATGAACGACAGTGGTGGTCATTTCGCAGATGTCTCGGTGTTTGTATCAAGTTATCTCATAAGCCGTGATCATTTATATTTGACCAGAAATTTATTGCAACGAGAATTGCTTGTTGTATATACGGTATATGAGGAAATCCGCCGAGGGGTCAAACTACTTGTTTCCGGTGAGAACCAGTTTTTTCTAAAGCCTAGACCAGTTTATAGAGGGTAAAATTCTCTGTTTAAATTTGCCAAGCTCAGCTCGATTGGTCACTTGGTTGCGGAGATATGATCATTTGAAGGTTTTAGGGTTTCCCTAATTTCGTCTCAAGAACCTGATCAATCAATTCTTTGGTAAAAAAATAGATGAAGGCGGTAAGCTACACGCCTGAAATTTTAACCGCATGTATAGGGAGTGTTGGCGATACTCTGGAAGAATTTTCAGAGATTTAGCATATTTCTGTGCTTCTGTGCACATTTCTGAAAACGACTCCGAAATATATTTTGAACCTTAATGCCGTCCTAATGGATCGCCATATAGTTAATGGATTTCTATGAAACTTTAAGGGATTTTACTTCAGACTAAGCTTAAAAAACGTGCAAAAGGAATTTGTCTAATAACATCATGGAAAAAAGTTATGATCGTTCAAAAACAGGTCACAAAATTTTTGGGCCATCATTTACATTTCCGTAGAAAGGTCGTAAAATGAGTTACTGTAATCGAATTCTTATGATTAAAAAAATAAAATTCAAGTTAAGAAGAGCTCTATAAAATGAAAAAAACCGCATTGAATTTGGTTGTGTATTAACGGAGTTATTTGTGATCAAACATGTACACCTAAAAACGCTCACGATTTATGCGACGACCCAATACAAAGGTGACGAATTATGATGAAAGATCCTGTAATATGGAGGCATGACTTGTTAATGGAGGTAGCTGAGAATGGTCAGATTGCCACATTGAGTCAATGCATATTTATCAAGACTACCTGTAACCAGAACTGCCTTCAAGTATCTTTGACGCATTGCGTTTTTGACGCTTAGGCACAGGAAATTTGCTCAGCTAAGTCTAAGCATCAAAAAGATGCTGAGTATGCGATCACTTCCGATTTGATGGGTTCTTATCCAAATTTCTCCATGAATTGTTTCACTAAAAGTGCGAAAATAATCATAGTTATTAATATTTGCATCACAGCGTCCTCCATTTGAATAGCCTTGCATTTACTGTTCATTGACGTTCATCTGTGGTGCATTTTTATTGTCTATGTGAAGTTATTTCCAGATATGCTCAATAATTTAGTCGAAGAGTTAGAAAATAATCGTTGAGAGTGTATGTCATATGAATAGTCGAAAATGTGTCTAAAAGAAGTTCACCCTGTCAAGCACCCACAAATTGTCATTGAGACAGGGCGGTCTTTGCCATAATTAGGTTCAATTGGTAATTACGGATGCTGCTAATTCATTTTTTGGTATTAAAATCATGGATTCTTGCATAGATAGTGAATGTAGACAATGGAAAGAAGAGGGAAGCAATGCCCGATAAAATTTTGGATAGCAAATCAGCACCCGCTTGGGAGGTTGGTCAACATACAGATCCCTTTCTGCCTTACTGAGTATACTGAATTACGGCGTGCTCTAAAATTACAAATAATTGCAGCAACATTCTATTGAGGTGGCCCGTTTTCGGACTACACTTTTTCCTGTGGCTCTATCCACGAAGAATTTTCGACAATAAAAGCAGTCTCAGCGGACCCTTATGGGCGCTAACTGCATAAGTTGAGTCAAAATCGATTGCTTCACAAAATTAAAAGGACAATAATGCAGTTAATAATGTATTTTCGTGTAGCATTAGCGTTCTTGACGGCAGAATGTTTTAGGACCTGTTCAGGCCGCAGACGCCGATAGTGGCTATGCTTATTCCAAGAATTGCTAAAAATTGTTTTCTGTTAATATCTGATTCAAGCCTATCCCAAAAAATAACTCCTAAGTATTTCCGCAACTGATAAACAGTCTCTATAAAAAACTATATGAAGCCCTAATTTTTGCTCTAAATTGCGTAATCAATGATTTTTTAGACAAAACCGACCACATTTCACTAACCGGGTTAATAATATTTACTAATTTTGTCATCGATGGATCATCACATTCACGGTTAATGTACCTAACTAAGTTGAAACAAAAATCGCAACAAAACGATATTAACACAAACATGTGTATTAAGGTGATTAAAGAACGAAGGGGGTTTGTTAACAAAAATCTACAGGGTTGTCCAAAAAGGATTTTTTTATTTCGTGCATATCTCGGCAGCCGCCGCATCAAATACCGCCAAATTTTAACTCGAGATACTCTGATAGCTAGCTATCTAGAGGAAATTCACAGGTGACACCATGCTCCGTCACACCAATGAATGGTAGTTAACCCTGAAGCGTCTTGCTGATACCGTTAGTGATTTTGAAGTTGCTGCAGAGTTTATCCAATATTTTTGTGGTTTTTTGTCGAAAATTCGCTTATTTCAAATAACTAAATGAAAAAATGGTGGCTTATTCGGCAGAAGATAAAACTATCACTGTTAATCACTAGCGAAATCACTGCTAAGGCGCCAAATAAAGTACTGCGACCGTGCGAGATTGAAACTGGGCTGTACTGAGCGTTTCGCAGATCTTGAGGAAGTACCGAAGGACATATACGATAGAAAGAAAATGAGGACGCGGTCGCTCAAAGACTGTGAAACCCTCAAACTCATGAAGTTACGGTTTGTGATTAAGTATTGGCAATTTCTTCGCTGAAAAACGCCTCTATGCGCACTTCATTAGCGGCTGCGCGCAGTAAAGTGTCGTGGTTGAAAATTTCACAATTTGCTTTCTTCTCTAGTTAACTAGTCGCTAAAAGTATCTTCAGCGTAATTTTGGCGGCATTTGGTGCGGTGGTTGTCGAGGTATGCACAACATAAGAAAGATTATCATTTTTTGGGCAGCCCAGTACAATTTTTTGCAAAGCTATGCAAGATTTATGGCTCGCTATACGTTCAGCTAATCAGTTTGTCAATAATGGCAAGTCAAAAGCAGCTGACCCCACCGTCAGTCTTCGGCAAACACATATGAGGACAGCCGCCATTGTTGACTGCGCATTCCGTTTCGACTAAAATTGGGCATCGATTAAATCTGATTGAACGTTTTAAGACAAACCTGACAAGCAGTTCTCAGTCATATCTTTAACGTCATGAATTAAGCGCGCGTTTTGCACTTCAAACGTTGTGTAGCCTTCGCCAGATATGGAGACAGAGTGCACCTTTTTTCTATAACCAGCACTCGTATTACTGTATCAAAATGCAAAAATATATGTACTCAGTAAAAGTTGTCCAGTAAAATCGCTTTTCGTTGAGCGCAGTCATACACGAAGGGCTTGCTTGGATATTATCGTAGACTACACGGCGATTTCGCTGATCGAGTCCAATACATGACAGTTCCCGTCTACCATGATCCAACCAGCATAGTTTGCGTCCTTGGTGAAGAACGACAAGTCCATTAGGATAGCTTACATTCGAATATACAAATTGCATTCTGTTCGATCCATCCAGGTCCATGCGCCAGATAATATGCCGTGCAGAGTAGAATAAATGTCTAAAAGAAAAAAGGCGCTGGCCGTTTATTTAGCTCAATAGTGATCTTCTTACTTGTTTTTTAAGTCGAGAGCTAAATGTGAGTGGTAGAGCAAGAGAAGTCCACCTTTTTCAATGAGCGTTTTATTGAAATTTTCATCGATGCTTACAACTTCAATTCCGCCCCATCCATTAGAGTAGTACATGTTCCTTGATGACAAATCATATAAAATACTATTATAACTCTGCATGCTTACTCTACGCATAAGCTTTCGATCGGTACCGTTGAACAGAGAGGTCCATATTTCGCCTAAAAAAATTAATAAATGAGCAGAAAATTACAATAACTACGTCCTCTGGCATACTGCAATTTAATTTTCTAGTGAACGACCATTTGGGACGGACAAATTTACATCAAATATCAGTTAGTTTGGGAGTGCTCATCCTCTGTTCGTGTTTCTATCTTGAATATCTCAATCTATACCAATGCACTACAAGGTTGCCCAAAAATGAAAACATCTCTTATTTCGTGTATATCTCGGCAACCGCAGAACCAATTGCCACCAAATTTTAACTGGAGATACTTCTGCTAGCTATTTGAATAGAGAAAAATCCACAGCTGCCAACATGCCCCTTGACGCAAATGAGCGGTAGCCAGTCCTAAAGTCTCTTGCTGATATTGTTAATACTCTTAACAGTACTGTAGAGCTCATCCATATTTTTTCGAAATTTTTTCGAAAAGTTTTGTCAAATTTTGTTAAAAAACCATTTATATTGGACAATTAAACGCAAGCTTGTAACCACCGCGCGAGACCAAGTCGCTATTGACGCCCAGGGCGCACAAATTGAGGCTCACTTGCACTAATGATCTGATTACTATTTCATAAGCACTTCCGTATGATTCGGCTTTGTTAAATTATTTCAAAAAGTTACGATTTTTGATAAAATACTGGCAGTTTGTTAGGTGAAAACGTCTCTGTGCGCATTTCCCCAGTGGCTCCGCGCAATAAAGTATTGTGGCTGAACATTTTCCTATTTACGTTTTTCTCTAGTCAGACAACTATCAGAAGTATCTTCAGTTAAAATTTGGCGGTATTTAGTGAGGCGGTTGCCGAGATATGCACGAAACAAGAAATATTATCATTTTTTGGGCAACCTGTATGTTGCACAGACATTTCTGATCGGTAACCCCTAACTTTCAAAGTACAGGGTGTTCCTTAAGTCTGGTACCAACTTTGTTTTTAAACAATTTCTCTCAAAGTGCACCGATCAAGCTGAAACTTTGTAGACCTATAGTCCAATCATTCCCGTTTTATGTGGAAAAAGAATTATTAAATTTGGGCAGCGCATTGTCAAGAATGGCCAACCAAAGACAAGTACACGTTTTAAGGCAAATTGTCTGCGACGCGTGAGGGTAAATTCATGGATGAGGTCGGCAAGAAGAA
>NIUQ01002217.1:0-23652 GCA_002796945.1 Plectus sambesii
ATATAGCCGGGTCCTGCATGTGACCGGGCTGCATATAGCCGGGTTCGCATACAGTGCAAAACATAGGGAAAATAATCGGTAACCAGCCAAGAGCTGCATATAGCCGGGTCCTGCATATAGCCGGGCTGCATATAACCGGGTTTGACTGTATTGTTATACTAAAGATCGTTTGATATTGACTGTTTAACGCAGCAGTGAAAGCACCGCAGCCACGGGATTGCGGCGGGTTGACGTCATTGATTTCTTATGGGCGCTAATTGACAAGTCGCCGACAGCAGTCGCAGGCTTCATGGATCACGCTTCGATTGACCTATTCAAATCTCCGCCGCGAGAATATCCAGAACGGGATAGCAAATGATGATGCTCTAATACTCCTACAGTATACAGTGAACACGATTACTAACCCCAAAACGGTAAATCAGTTTATGTCACAATGGTTCGTGCTGCTAAAAATGAGATCACAGCATTGTCTTCGTGCACCTTGTCTTTTCACGATAAATACTCTTGGCAATCTTATTTTTATTAAACTTAGTCCAGCGTCTTATTGTCCTCACCAAAGAGTCATGAATTAAGGGCAGTTCACAATTCACTGACCAACCGATGATACGGTGATAAATCGATCGAATTGGCCCTTCACCCCCTCTACATAGTTCCGACTACCTGCTGAATATTTGTGCCCAACTTTAGAAAAAGAAAGCGCACAAACTTAAAACATGTGTAAGAAAGAAGAGTGCACACTTATGTTATGCACAAATTTGAAATGGATTGAGCGATAAAACAGCTTGTGCACGTGATAGATCAGTCTACGAAATTCAGACAATGAAAGTTTGAAAAATTCTCCCGACGGGCCCGCCCGTCGGTCGATCAGTGCATCATGAGGATCACTTCAAGGAGAGTAATTTTGAGTGGTCTGCTCTCCGACTGTGCAACAGCATATTTATTCTACTTTTGTGCATCGTTAAAGCTCTCAAGCAGTTGAGGTCTTTCTTTCTTAACCCTATAGATTGTCCTTTAGCTGAACTATTCTGCTATTCAATTCTTTCTTTCTAACGCAATATTAGAGGTTAGACGGGGTCATGTAGACAAACATGAGGATGAAATGAATTAAAATGTGGAAGTGCAAGGCTAAATTCTGTGGGGCGCTCCTTGTTCGGAAGCTTCTTTGAATACGTATGGTAGATATATGATAGCATAATTTGGCGGCTACGAGTTGATGACGAGAGATCAAGGAGGTGGTAACTTCTAGCTGTCTACCTGTACTTCTAGTAAGTAGCAAAATACGCTTGCTAAGTAAAGACAAAAAAGCGATTTTCAAGTTGACTAGAACTATTAAGCGCGACGCTAAATTTTTGTTGCAATATTGTAGTTAAATAATTGCAAAAATATTCAAAGTGAGGAAGAAGTTAGAGAATATACGGACAAGAGAATAAAAAACTTACTTGAAGTATTCCTCAGCTTCAGAACTCATTCGACAGTTAGTGACAAGCTAACCGATCAGTTTCTTATATCGCTAGCGGCGCATTAAGCCCACCTCAGTTATTCGACTGTGTCATTATCAACCTTTCTTTTGACTCTCGCTAACAAGTCTGAGAATAGCGCTCTGACTGGTAACTGCTGACATCAAGGTAGTTATGTGATCTGTTTTCGAATATGCGTAAAAGGTCAATTGATATCCTCGGCTGAAAGCGATCGGCGGCAAATTATAATTGGTAAAGCTGCTATTCGTAAGCCTCTCCTATGACAAGGCAAATGTCAAACGATGCTAATAAAAGAATAGATTGAAAGTTCAAAATTGATATTCCTTCAGTGAAATGTTTCGAATTTTAAGCGTACACAAAGAATATCCGAATTCAGTAAATCGCCGGGAAATGCAGCGAGATAAGTTATGCAAAACCGACAATGAACACAGCCAGTATGCAATGCCTGCCTGCGGTATTGGGTGTTATTCGCCTCGAAAATATGCCTTGACTCCGACACCGCACTTTGTCGAATGCTGTATCTTAATGTATTCATAACAAATGAGTATCATGAAAATTTTGCTGATAGCTCTCTGTTCGTTAGTCATGTTACGTTCAAATGCAATACGTCGCGCTGGGATACCGAACAAACGGGAAAAATATTGATACCAAAATTTTCCTAACGCTCACAATCTTGCTCACAACGCTTATTGTAACGAAGTGTGGCGTACCGGGTATTTCCGAGTAGAAGCCCATGGGCTTGTATTAAAACAGACCTCATTTTTTCGTCCAAGTACTTTACAAACTCTTTCGATTATTTCATAAATTCGTTCAGCAGACGAATTGGATGAATTCATGGAATCGTCGAATGAATTTTTAACACCCTTGGACGAAAAAATGAGATCCGTTTTAATATAAGCCCATGGGCTTCTACTCGGAAAAATCCGGTAAGAACGCCTCCGCATGTCGCGTGTCTATGGCCGATATCGCATCAAATGTGGCTGTCATCAACGCTGTTGGGAGTGCGCTCTTCGCTCTGAAATGCAGTCGAACTGAGTGAAGGGCGGAGAAGTGATTTATAAGAATTACCGGGTTTTCTCGAAAATAAGCCCACCCGAAAATAAGCCCCCCCTGGGCGTATTTTCGAAAGTCTTCTCGAAAATAACCCCGGGCTTATTTTCCGGTCAAAAATTATTCCGACCGCGTCAAAAACATACCACTTCTGCTGCCTTTTCTCGAAAATACCCCCGGGGCTTAATTAAATGTGCATGTTATTTCACAGTGCAAATCGCGATTTTTGCACAATAAATGCTGAATTCGTTTCCCTACTGGCACAACACAAACGTATTGATGGATTGCAGCTACTGCGTAATAGTGATGATGATCGCGTGTGAAAATTTTAACCAATCGGGGGCAAAATAATGCAATTTCTGCATTTCTCGAAAATAAGCCCCGGGCGTATTTTAGAGGAAAATGTTGAGGCTCGAAAATGCTATTTCTCGTAAATACGCCCGGGGCTTATTTTCGAGAAATCCCGGTGGGCTGTTTGAAAAGTTCATGCATAAACGCCTACAGGCTCCGAGCGCTCGGTGGAGCATTGGATAGTGGCGCATTTGATGTGGATCGCTGGAGCAGACTCTTGTCAGACTTTTGCGCTGCACCATTGTTTGGATCGTTAAGGTCCTCATTCCTATCTCCAAGAAACGCCTAATTAAGGCATGCTTAGCGAAATATTCATTCTCCAAAGTCATTGAGGGGAGTTTACGCGGATGACTGCTAGTCAGACGCAAAATGACGACATGAATATTTCCGCTGACACAATACTTCAAAGATCTTAAGCTGCAAGTGTGAAAACATTTCAACATAACCGGATTACTTGCGTTCGAAAGCTGCTTCTTGTGCATGAGCGTTAGTAATAGGTCTAATATTTAGCCACTTTGCGTTAAGGATGGCTAAAAAAACAGGATTTGGCAATAAATTTTGGAGGAGAAACCAAGCCTAAACTTTTATTGATCGATTGTAACCATAGGTATGTAGTTTAGATTGATGGAGTTTTCGAATATTCTCTATTTTCATCAAAAAACACACTTTATATAAAGTTTTTGGTCGAACATTCTGAAACATGCTTGGTATCTTTAGTTTTTCTGGGGAGTCCTGATTTCGGCAATCCAAAACAAAACCAGTCAAACCAAATTTCCATTTCCAAACTGCGATCTATGAAATCAGACAGACCGACCACCCACGTTGCACTATTGGCTGTCAATGCATTCCATGGTCGAAATTCGGAAAGTGAGCAAATGGCGTCAAAAATATCCTGTTTTGTATAGCCCAGATCTCGATGCATCAGGGAAACCAAAAATTTCCCGGAAAACTCTGAAATTCAACCAAAAACTTCACTCGAACAGAAACACTTGCGTTAACTGAATACCTTGAACATTGTGCTGGGCTATTAATTTTTTTTAGGAGCGCAGTTCGCAAACGGCTTAGTGAAGTTTTACCCAGGTATCAGATAAACAATTGTTCAAAGTCTGAGCCAAATCCGTCAACGGATTGCAAAGCTAGTAGCTGCAGAAGCGCGTTACCTGGCTGTTTTTGGGCTACAGTAAGACTTCATAAAGCACCTCTAAGAGTAAATTTTTCGAAAACTCCACTAGTGGCTACTCCAGGGCCGTATTTCACTAATCCTCGGAAATTATATTACAGATTTCCGAACTAAGGAATAGATTCGCAGAAAATAAGTCTCACGAAACTTTTCTGCATCCTGCTAATAAGCTGGAAATCTGAGAAAGTGGAGGCGGGATCGAACCCTGTTCATAAACGAGTTGTGCGCTTTGGCTGGGAGCCGTAACTAATAGTCATGGCTCGCCCCGCCACGAAACACACGGTTCCGACACTTTGAGGAGCTCAAAGAGTCGGTTCCATAATCGTTTCCTAAAGTTAAGCAATTCGTAGCGATACTCAGCGCTATGCTTCATAATGGGCTTAAGTAGTGCATAACTTAAGAACAACTTAGGAAACGATTATGGAACCGGCCCAAAGATTGCACATTAGCATCCAATATCAACATATTATATCTTAATATGAAACTTGCGCTATTATTTCTTTATTTCTCTACTAAAATTTCCACTGTATTACAGAGGCCAATTTCATAAAACTGTTGAGCTGTTGAGAATCGAGAATTGAGGAATTGAGACGCACTTCGATTGTTCAGTTTTGAATTTCAACCAATGGGCGCACGCCTCAATTCCTCAATTCTCAACAGCTCAACACTTTTATGAAATTGGCCCCTGGTAGTTACTGTCTAAATGGTGCCTTTGTTAGTTAAATGGTATGCTTGAAAAATTGATGATAATCAAGAACGTTTTTTGTTTGCAGTTATGCTTTGGGTATTTACTGAATGAAGTAGCAACAAAGATGTCATATTGTCAGGGATTGATGTGCTCGTTCAGTTTGTGCTCTAGAATTGCCAATGATCCAAATTTTAATATATGATGTTCTTCCGATAAATATCTTTAACACATTCATGATAATGTGCATGACCGGTCATGCACGATGATGCAGTGCTTGTATAGAAGATGAAAATCATCATTTGCCATCATCAAATCAGCACACACGCGCTGTGTAAAAAACGCCGCGGTCTCACGCGGCAGTTTTCCGAATAGACGCGCGGTCGTGAATGTGTTACAGGGGATCTAATCATTCTGATCCCACGTCGCACGTCGCAGAGACCCTTGGAACCATTTTTGAATTTTACTGTAATATGCGCAGGAAGTACTGCAAAATTACGGTATTTTTGAATATTTGAAATTTGAATTAATGAAACCCATGGAGGATAATGGAGTTTACCGCACTCCCTTTGCTAGATACGGTAAAAACGGTTGCAGCAATGTAAACACCCCTTGCAACCAAAATTTGGTTGCACGTCGCATGTCCCCCGTCCCCCGTCCCCCGTCGCACGTCGCACGTCGCAGTTATGTAAACGCCCCTTTAAGATCCGCTCTTTCTAAGCACCGAGAAACTCTTGGCACAGTTGGCAAAAAGTGTTCGGATTTCGTTGAAATTTGGTATGCTAGGGTCTTTTAGGGTAGAACTTACGAAATTAATATCAATTTTTTTACAAATGTTTTCGCTTTGAGATAAGGCGGGAAATTTAAATTTGCTTGCTTAAAACGCACAACTTGTCGAAATCATTATTATTATATATCAATCGACTGGGAATGATGAGATGAATCTGAAATTTGTTTCAAATTGAAACTTGGTACAGAACCTGAAAAGTTATGCAAAAGAAGAAATTCGAATTTTCAAACTTTTCGATTTTTTAATTTTTCGTTACAACCTTGGTTAGATGCCGAGGTTGAGCATCCCTTAGGGTTGAAGCCCTCACTCTAGGCTATCCAATGGCGTCATAAAAAATTGACATCTGTGTGGGGCAATGGGTCGCAAATTGAGCCCGAACGTGGTGCACCCCCTGTTTATCGTGTTTGGCATAGCGCGTAGCAGCATAGCGCGTATGACATATAACTCTGGTAGTTTGCAACCAAATTCACTGCGAATTTCGGCATCTTGTAGAGCTCTCATTAACTTAGATTTCCTTTTTTTAATCATAAAAATCCGATCACAAATACTCACTGGACGAACTTTCTACGGAGAGTCACAATTTTCACATTATCGTGCGTTTCTCGCGCATTTTTAACGGTACGCCGATCAAATTGTGTGAGAAACGTGCAAGGAACGCGAAAACGTTCGAAATTGTGACTCTCCGTAGAAAGTTCGTAAAATGAGTAATTGTGATCAAATTTTCATGAATAAAAAAAGGAAATCTAAGTTAATGAGAGCTCTACAAGATGTCGAAATCCGCATTGAAATTGGTTGCAAACTACCAGAGTTATTTGTCATACGCGCTATGCCGATTCGCTTTAGGCTCAACACGATAAACATGGGGTGCACCACGTTCGGGCTCAATTTACGACCCGTACATGACTATTGATTGCCCATTTTCATGATGCCGTTGGATAGCCCTGTATTAGGGCTATAATCCCAGGGTACATCAATTTGAGAATTGTGAACAATTTTTGACCGAAAAATTCAAAATACCAAAAAGTTTGAAAATTCGATTTTTCTCTCTTGCATATCTTTTCAGGTTCTGCACCAATTTTTAGCCTGAGCACATATTCAGATTTGCCTTATCATTCTCAACCGAATGGTGTATAAAAACATTGATTTTGACAAATTCTGTTTTGTCAGTATACAAATTTAAATCACCCACCGTGTCTCGAAGGGAAAACTTTTGTAAAAAATCCGACATCATTTTCGAAAGCTTCACCCTAAAGCACCCCCGCATACCAAATTTCAGAAAAATCCGAGCATTTTTTGCCCATTGTGCCAAGACAAACTCGGTGCTTAGAAAAGCGGATCTTAACCTTTATTCTTAACGATGCAAGCTAACGTAAGGCAGTAACTGTAACAACGCGTAATACACACTGAGCCGTTGTATGAGAGAGCGCTATCACAAGCCGGCGGCTCATCTGCATTCAATGCTGTTTTAAACGGCATGCATATAATGTGGGTATTCCTATAAGATGTTTCCACACTGTAGCCTATGACGGCTGACTCACGAACACCATACATGGGTTTAATGATTTTTATATTAGTTTTCCACCGCATAATAACACAAAAATTTTGACGTTATTTTCGAAATTTCCACACTAAAATATTTTGTTCACCAAATTGCAGCAAAATCTTGAAAAATGTTCAAACAGTTCCATTAACAATTTGATAATGTTTGATGATAAAAAAATCTGTTTTAAACCTTGTTTCGTTACGATATGTGTTCCTGACGAAATCGGCAAGCAGCGAAAGACGATGGAACTATTGAAAGAGTGGCTTTTAGATGCAAGCATATGCTTTAAAATGACAAAGATTTATTTGATTCTTACTAAGGTGAAAGGTATTGGTGAGCAGCAAACCTTTTGCTCAGCGTTGTGGGAAGGGGAAAACTTCACGTTTCGAGTTGGGAACGGTATGATAAGGAAGACATCGCTGTGATGGAAAGCATTATGTTATCACGAACGAATAAAACGCCTACACAAGCGTAACTGACTCACTAGTGAAATGCTTACCTAGTATTTTCACTCGTGATATGCCGTAGTGAGCTAAGAGTCGACGCATTTGCGCACTGCTTCTTGTCTCAATCCATTGTTAGAGGTTAAATTAATATTGCATTATTGTTCACGATGCCTACTAATAAAAAAGTAAATCTTGAGTTCCTCATCACAGAAGAAGAGCTTAACCACTTCAATAATATACGAGTGGAAGAATTTCCAGAGAAAATAGAAAAACTCGGTGAGGGAACCTTTGGACATGTCTTCCTCTTCAAATTCAAAGATGGAAGACATTATGCCGGTAAAAGACCAAAAATTAACCTATTCAATACGTCTGCTGAAGACGAAAGACAGATGAAAAAGGTAAGAGCCGAATTTTTCCCGGAAACCCGCCTCTTAGATTAGCGCTCCAGGGACCAATTTCATAAAACTGATGTAAATGTTAGTACAGTTTACATATTATTTAGGGTGTTGTTACATTCTCACAACTCTCAGTTTCATGAAAAGGAAAATGGGCTTATATTAAAGTCCATGGGCTTATATTTGGAAAATTTGATTACATAACACTGTTTGCACTTACAAACCAAAAAGCGAAGAGCTAAGTTCCTTCAATTTTTTTCTTATTTTCCATTGTCCTTACACGCAAACGATGGAGGACCTATACGATTTTTGCTAATCCTGTTTAAGAATATGGTTTTTGTACGTAAATTGCAGTTTAAATAATTTCATTCCAACCATGATGAGCTTTTTTCGGCTTCAAATAGAAGCCCATGGGCTTCTATATGGAAAGTCAAACCGAATATAAGCCCAGATGGGGTTATATTTGGGGGGGGGGCTTATACTCGGAAAAACCCGGTAGTGCTTAACGACTTAAACGACACTACTGTGGTCATTTTTCAATGAAATTGGTTGCGTAATTTTTGACCGATTAAAATTTTACTAAATAATCGCGATATTTTAAATATGATATCGCAGTCTTATATACAGGGTGAGTCAAAAGTAATACAGGAGACTTTGAACTGCTATTACATTGCGAAAGCTCAACTAATTTGGATGCGGCTTCTTGTATCTCATAGAGCTACTTTAAACTTAGATTTTCTTTTTTAATCATTAAAATTAGTCCATTTTTCGTCATTTTATGCCAACTTTAAAAAAAATCGATTTTTTACTCGCGAGGAAACGGTATTGCGCGTCGCCTGCAATTCGCTTGAGAACGAGTGCTTCTGGTTGAATGACAATATCTTGACAACTTTATTACCGAATTCAATAATTCTTTTTTAAACAAAAGCCCAATTTATTTGGATTATTTAAGTTAAGTTTCAGCTCAATTGGATTATTCTGGTTTAAGTTATTAGAGAAACAAATTGCAACATAACTTTTTAGTATAGATGCGTCGGTCCAGGATTTTTGAGGTCGGTCCCGGTCCCGGTCCGGTCCAAGGTTCAGGTGGGTCGGTCCCGGTCCCGGTCCGGTCCAGGCCAACACCAAGTACCGCGGTCCACGGTACACGGTCCGGTCCAGGCCAGAGGCCAAATTTTAAGATTTCTTAGTCACATAAAACGTTTGTTGCTCGTGCGAAACTTCATTTTCTACAACTTACGCACATTTCCCTGCAGGGTTACACTAAAGTTCGTGCGATTTTCTCAAAGTTAATTTGTTAAAGCGAAAGCATTTTGCTAATATTTCGCATACATACCATTTTATAGTATTTCTATTCCTCTTTCAGATTTTAACAATAATACAAGGTGCGTGGAAAGTTCTGTAATAGAGATTAACTAACATTTTTTCTTTTATTCACTGAATCAGAAAGAGAACAAAGTTGAAAGATATTAAATGAGATTGTTTAGAACTCATATCTGAAGATTCATTTCGAAATTTCATCTTTAACATAAATAAGAGCATTTTAACGACGAGATATTTGACCCATGATTGGTCGCAACTAATTTTCGTGAATTTCCTCTCATGCTGCGAGCAAATCACGCTTCAGAGATTCGGTTTTTTTGCGATGACTTTGCTTGGACTCAAGAGTAGTCAGACGACAATGAACGGATTTCCCAACACAACCACACCATCTTATAGAACGAAAACCACTCAAGCATTTTTGCAGAAAATTTTTTTCGGTTTTGTAATCAAAAACGGATGCCTAGCAAATTTGCTAGACATGAATTCACTGGAATCTACTATGTGGTGAATGTAGAGGCAGAAATTCCAAGCAAAATCATCGCAAGGGAACCGGATTTCTTAAGCGCGATTTGCTCGCAGCATGGGAAAAATCCACGAAAAACATTTGCGAACTAACGTGGGTCAAACACCTTATCGCTGAAACGCTCTTTTCCGTACTAAAGGTGAAATTTTGAACTGAATCTTTAGATATAAGCTTTAATCTTATATCTAAAGATCTCAAAGATCTAATCTCACTCTGATTAATCTTAGTTCAGCTTTTTTTCTTTCAACTTCATTTAATAAAAGAAATAATGTTCTTTAACCTCTGTTACAGAACTTTTCACAAATCCTGTATTTTCAAAAAGGCCTCTTTAACTCTCAATACATTACTTTAACAAAAATCTCTTTTGGCAATTGTCGTAACAGCATTTCAATACATTTGATGCCGAACAACTCTCGAAATACGCAACCAAATTCAATGCAATTCGTTTCAACTAATAGAGCTCTATTTAACTTAGAGTTTCGTTTTTCAATCAAAAAATTTGACCAGAATTGTCCACTTTAGAGCCTTTAGACGGGATACAAAATTTAGCGTCTTCACGCATCTGTTCATCATTAGTCTGCTTATGATAAAAATGCGAAAAACGCATGAAGGCACAACATTTTGCATCGCGTTTAAAGCCTGTATAAAGAGCTGATGTGACTGAATTCTCATCATTAGAAAACAAAAATTTTAGTCATGGAGAGCTCTGCAAGATGCAACAAACCGCATTCGGTTTGGTTGCGTATTACCGGAGTTATTCATCGTCAAACCTGCGTCAACTGCTGTTGAGCCACCCGTCAAAATTGACTCTTTTGTCAAAGTAATGTATTAAGACTTAGGAGGACATTTTAGAAATATCTAGTAATATTACTGTCATAATCTGAAAGAGCAATAAAATTATTATTAGATGATATGTTTGTGAAATTCTGACATGATATTCAACAACTGCCTTTAGGTCATTATTTAGTGAATGGCGCGAGTGGTGCACTATGAATTTCAATACTGAAATAGGATGCGGTAGCTTATGATGCGCATGCTGTAGCGCAACCCTGGACCGGACCGAGTTATGCTCGGTCCAAGCTACTCGGTCCGGTCCAAAGCTCGGTCCACGAAAAAACAGGTCGGTCCCGGTCCGGTCCGGTGCACCGAGTGCCAAAAGTGCTCGGTGCACCGAGTAATTCGGTCCACGGTCCAGTGGACCGACGCATCTATACTTTTTAGTAATTTTGTATAAGCAAAACCTAAATTTTTTTAAAGTTGGCATAAAATGACGAAAAATAGACCAATTTTAATGAATAAAGAAAGAAAATCTAAGTTAAAAGTAGCTCTATCAGATGCTAAAAGCTTCATCCAAATTAGTTGAGTTTTCGCAAAGTTATAGCAGTTCAAAGCCTTATGCATTATTTTTGACTTACCCTGTATTTCTTCAATATCTACCACTTAATTGCCCTTTAATCATCGTTTATGCTGTTTAAAAGTGGAAATGTCAAATGTAATATGAGTCTACATCGCCTTCGTCGCCATGTAAAATACTAGCGTGAAATATAAATGTAAAATGTAAAAAGCGCGCTTTATGAAACAGAAACAGAGGAAAATGTAATAACAGTGAAACCCGGATTTAAGAGACACGGATATAAGAGCAACCCGGATATAAGAGCCATCTTGTGATTTCCCGTGCACCTGTACTACCGTAATTATTCTAATACTACGACATGTCGTTCTATTTTTCGATCCCTCTCTACCCTGTCGTACTATTGGAGACTGTCGTACTATTAGAGACAGTCGTACTATTTTTCGAAGAGACCGTACCATGTCGTACTATTGGAGACTGTCGTACTATTAGAGACTGTCGTTCTATTAGAATAAATACGGTATGCTACAGCATAGGAGCCGACCACGGATATAATAGACACGCATATAAGAGCAACTCGGCGGTGACAGGCCTGCGACAGCCGACCGGATTTCTACTGTCGCATACTCTATGGTAGGTTCTCGTGAGCGTGAGGGCCGCCACCGCTGACTCCAAATCGGAAATATACAGCGAGGAAGAAGAAAAAATAAAAAAATAAGAGCAACTCGGATATAAGAGCAATTTTTTCGGCGGATTTTGTGGCTGAGACCCGGATATAAGAGCAAACACCCCATAAAATGACAAAAAACTGCCAGCTCAAGCGGTAGAGCCGGTGCTTAGTAAGCAAAAGGTCGCGGGTTCGATTCCCATGCTGTTCGAGTACCCCCTTGAACATTCACAGGGGGTGCGGGAATCGAACTCCTGATCTTTCGCCACTATTGCCCTGACTTTACAACTTGAGCTCGCTTGCTCTAGACGCAATACCCTTTATGGAGTTCTCAAATGTGCTTGCTCTTATATGCGAGTTTTGACAGAAAAAGGCACCAAAAAAAAAAATTGGGGTCCACTAACATGTAGGTCAGTACACCCGCCCATAGTTGAACTTAACGTTGACTCTCACTGTGAACGGTTTCACCGTGCAGTCATTCTATCTCACATTAGTGAATAAGTTTCGTGATATAGTACGTTTAAATTGTTCTTAAAACGTGATTTAGTTTGATGAACAATTCGTAATAACCTGTAGCACAGTATTTGACATGTTTCTAACATAAAGTGTTGTAAGTAATGGTCGACCCGCATATAAGAGCACCCCGGATATGAGGAATTTTTTAATTTCCCGACAATGCTCTTATATCCGGCTTTCACTGTATATCAGATGTTACTACAGATACATTTGACATTGACATTTGACATTTACACCAATTTTATGAACCGGCAAAAGTGAAAATGTGTAATGACAGTGCAAAAATGTGATCACTTTTCCACATTTCACATTTACATTAGTTTTATGAAATTAGCCTCAGAGGTGTTTTTCAGAGTCAACTTTTCGAAAAGATTGTATATAGAATTAATATGCATTCATTTTTGGCGAAAAGAATTTACTTTTTTTATTCTTTGGCATTAACAGTTACCAACCACACAAATTATTCGCGAAAAGATTCCACTGGGCCCTATTTCACGAACGCTCAGAATCGGAAATCTGTGATAAGTTGGCTGAGTCTCATACTGTTGATACTAGGTGATATACGGCTGATGTGCGCTACTCAGCCAAATGATCACAGATTTCCGATTCTGAGCTTTCGTGAAATAGGGTCCAGAGATATTAATCGGATAATAATGAGATCATAATAGAAGTTATAAAAAGCGAACAATCATCGGATACTTAACTTAATCAGTATCTCTGTACTTCCTCATTTTCTGTCACTAAAAACCCAAAAATGTTGCAAACCTGTGACGCGTATGCTTCCATTGATACTTATGTTACTCTGGCAAACGAATCTGGCTCTTAAGAAAAGCCACAATTTTTAAAACTCCCCGAGAGAAATTCTGAAAATTGAGTAACAATTGCAGCTTTGCGAACAGCTGAAAAGATCTTGAGACTCTATGAATAACACAATACCAACTCTGTGATACCAGTTTTATAATAATTATGAGTAGTAGAACCCAAATATAGAATGCAGAATTGAAAAGTAGAATACAGGGGATATGAAAAAAATCTCTTTTGTTAAGGCTTCTCTTATATATAAGTTTATTGTTCAGCTCTATAGTCGTCAGGTAATCGTTATTGTAGATACATTGATGAAAGAACAAGTTTGACCTCTTTTTTGAGTACGGTGAGAGAATTTTAAAATTTTTCAGCATTGTAAAGGAAGATTTTAATGCTAAAAGCCAAAAATTATGTATTTAAAAATCTCATTTGGACGAAATTTCATGAGTTTTCCTGGACCGCAGGCCAAACTCTCTTTCCTCCGGATTCTACTATATTATTAATGTCGGAAGACTATTCGTTAGTTGTTCATTTGCGGACACTCACAGTTAAGATAAATCGAGCCGTTTGCGCTTCATAATTGGCTTATGTTCACGATTCCAAATGTTCCACAGCCTATCCATGCCATTCTTTTGTTCGGTTCAGTTAATGATATTCACCCTCTGAACACAAAGTGTCCTTGAAACTCCCTCTCATTGGCAATATTGAAAACTATTGGGAGTATATTTTTCCTTTCATTTCCTTAATGCGCAACAACTGTTATTGTGCTACCGTCTAGAAGGCATAGGGTCAAGAAGATCAAACATTACCATTCTCTGACGGAATACGACTACAGTACGTCAAAGACGGGACACAGCTCTGTACCGTTCAATAGCGGGGGTGAAGTCTTGCAGCGGTAACAGACGAAAATAACGGCGAATTAAAGAATAGTGCTCTTTGTTAGATGAATATTAATGCCAGCACTATAACACCGATCTTAACTAGGTTGATCTTTAAATTTAAGCATCTAACTTCTGCCCTTGGGGAAATTAAACTACTACATGAACTCAATTATGAAAGAATTATTAAAACCGTTGGATTTTACTTAGATCAAGAACAATTAATAATTTTCATGGAACAAATGAGAGGATCAGTGAAAGATGAAATGAAAAATAAAGATACCTTATCAGAAATGGAAGCAATGAATTATTTTACACAAGCGGCCGAAGGACTCGCATACTTGCATGGCAGAAAACCGAAAGCAATCATACATCGCGATATAAAATGTAAGATATATTATTTCAACAAAAAGCTTACCGTATTTCTTCCAATAGACGCCCAGGGCGTCTATTATTTCAACCTAGGCTTGAGGGGGGCGTCTATTGGAGGGTGGGCGTCTATTGGAGGGAGGGCGTTTATTATTTCAACCGATGTTTGAACTTGGCGTTCGTTGGAGAGAGAGCATCTTTTTTTCCCAGTTCCTACTTCAGCATAGCATATTACACATAAATATAAGGAGTATGCAGTATTCATAGTCGTATTTGAATGGGAGTTCAGCATTTACCTAAACTGCACAGGCTTTTATTACTTTAATTACCCTAGACAGGGACGATTACTTGGGGGGGCGTCTATTGGAGGGAGGGCGTCTATTTTTTCAACCTACGCTTGAGGGGGGCGTCTATTGGAGGGGGGCGTCTATTAGAGGGAGGGCGTCTATTGGAAGAAATACGGTATGTGGTACTGATGTTCAGTAACTTCAGCAGAGTAATGGTTAAACGAGAACACTTAAGAAATGAAATAGTAATGGTTTGAATGCCTACTATGCAAATTTTGACTTAGGATATTTAGAAGATGTTAGAGGCGTTGTAATTCCAAGGTTTAAAGTTGGTGCTGTAGTTCTGGCAACCAAGTAGATTGAGGCGTTAGACGGATTCTCATCCTGAACAAGACTAAATTGTTTTCCCTCTGCGCAATTTTCAAATAAAATGGCAACAAGTGGACGTACTTCTACAGCTAGCCCATCTAAAGAAACATTCCAGCAATTTTATCTTTACCTACTTAAAATGTATTCAAATGTAACTCCTGAATTGTCTTCATATAGCATTCGTGTTTTTTTGGGTAGATCTAAATATCAAAAACACATCTCGCGTACAAATTTTTTCACTGACCTAAAATCTTGATTCTGCTTATTTGACTCAACAAGGAACCTCAACCAGATCTTTAATATGCGACCTAAAATTTGCAATAACAAAAACAGTACGATTACAACCCCGTTCTAGCTCTTCAAAGTCAGTAAAACCCAAATGAATTACATAAAAATAAGCATTGTGAAAAACCATTACTGTTGCAGGCGAAAACTTGTTGCTTACTAGAGAATACAACGTAAAGTTAGCTGACTTTGGATTAGCAGTTGATTTAGCCATGAACAGTTGTTCAATTTCAAATCCATCAACTGCCCCAACATCATTTGCTGGAACGTACCTCTTCCACGCCCCAGAAATTATTCAAAACATGAATCAACCAGAAGCATATGGTAGAAAATCCGATATTTGGTATGTTCCTTTACATTTAAGATTATAACATGGTTATTGAAGCATTTTTCAGGTCCCTTGCCTGCACGTTAGTGCAAATGATAAGCGGTCAACCTCCATATAGGAACTTGGGTTTCTATGAATTTATTCAACGATCTTCACCTACGTCGACAGTTCCATTACGTTACTCTGGTCAACTGTTGCCTTCAGCAAGTGATGCAATCAAAGAGCTATTAAACAGATTATTCATCACTAATTGCAAACAACGCCCAGGTGCCAAAGAAGTGCTTAATCTTGCGTACAACTCAACAAATGCAATTATAAATGAAGTGACAATAAAAAATGAACCAATCAACTTTGAAGAAATTGATACTCACGAAAGCGGATCTCAACCAAACAAGGACCTTTGGGAATGGTACAAAAAAATCGCAGAACAAAACTATGCAAGCGTACAATGCAATCTCGGACTCATGTATCAAACGGGACGTGGCATAACGCAATCTAATGAAGAGGCTCTAAAATGGTTCAAAAAGGCAGCTGACAAGGGAAGTGCAGAAGGACAGAGAAGCCTGGGATTGATGTATAAGAACGGCCAAGGGGTACCTCAATCAGATGAAGAAGCTGTAAAATGGTTCAGAAAAGCAGCAGAACAAGATGACACAGAAGGACAAAGAAACCTTGGATCGATGTATCAGAATGGACGAGGCGTGCCTCAGTGTGATGAAGAGGCTGTGAAATGGTTTACAAAAGCAGCAGAACAAGGGGATGCCATAGGACTAAGAAGCCTTGGATTCATGTGTCAAAATGGACGAGGTCTGCCTCAATCTTATGAAGAGGCTGTGATATGGTACAAGAAAGCAGCAGAACAAGGTGATGCCATAGGACAGAGTAAACTTGGATTCATGTATCAGAATGGACGAGGTCTGCCTCAGTCTGATGAAGAGGCTGTAAAATGGTACAAAAAATCTGCAGAACAAGGAAATGCTGGAGGGCAAAGCAGCCTTGGGTTTATGTATGGTAAGGGCCGAGGTGTACCTCATTCTGATAGAGAGGCTGTGAAATGGTTCACGAAAGCGGCAGAACAAGGTGATGCAAGAGGACAAAATAATCTTGGAGTTATGTATGGTAAGGGGCTAGGCGTGCCTCAATCCGATGAAGAGGCTGTAAAATGGTACAAAAAAGCTGCAGAACAAGGTGATACACGAGGACAAAATAATCTTGGAATCATGTATGACATGGGGCGAGGTGTGCCTCAATCTGATGAAGAGGCTGTAAAATGGTACAGAAAAGCCGCAGTACAAGGTGATGCACGAGGACAGAACAAACTTGAAACTATGTACCAAAATGGACGAGGTGTACCTCAAACTGATGAAGAGGCTGTGAAATGGTACAAAAAAGCATCAGAACAAGGTGACGCCATAGGACAAAGGAACCTAGGATTACTGTACGAAAAGGGGCGAGGCATACCTCAATCTGATAATGAGGCTTTGAAATGGTTTACAAAAGCAGCAGAACAAGGTGATGCCATAGGACAGAGCAAACTTGGATTCATGTATCAGAATGGACGAGGCGTGCCTCAGTGTGATGAAGAGGCTGCGAAATGGTACCGAAAAGCAGCAGAACAAGATGATGCAAGAGGACAAAGCAGCTTTGGGTTTATGTATGATAATGGGCGTGGTGTACTTCAATCTGATGAAGAGGCTGTAAAATGGTACAAAAAAGCAGCAGAACAAGGTGATGCAAGAGGACAAAGCAGCCTTGGATACATGTATGAAAAGGGGCGAGGTCTGCCTCAATCTGATGAAGAGGCTGTGATATGGTACAAGAAAGCAGCAGAACAAGGTGATGCCGTAGGACAGAGTAAACTTGGATTCATGTATCAGAATGGACGAGGCGTGCCTCAGTGTGATGAAGAGGCTGTGAAATGGTTTACAAAAGCAGCAGAACAAGGGGATGCTATAGGACAAAGAAGCCTTGGATTCATATATCAGAATGGACGAGGCGAGCCTCAGTCCGATGAAGTGGCTGTGATATGGTTTACAAAAGCAGCAGAACAAGGGGATGCACTAGGACAAAGAAGCCTTGGATTCATGTATCAGAATGGACGAGGCGTGCCTCAATCTGATAAAGAGGCTTCAAACTGGTTTACAAAAGCAGCAGAACAAGGGGATGCTATAGGACAAAGAAGCCTTGGATTCATATATCAGAATGGACGAGGCGTGCCTCAGTCCGATGAAGTGGCTGTGATATGGTACAAGAAAGCAGCAGAACATGGTGATGCAGCAGGACAGAGTATACTTGGATTCATGTATCAGAGTGGGAGAGGCGTGCCTCAGTCTAATAAAAAGGCTTTGATATGGTTTACAAAGGCAGCAGAGCAAGGCGATGCGAGAGGACAAAATAATCTTGGAGCTATGTATCAAAAAGGACGAGGCGTGCCGCAATCTGATGTGAATGCTGTGAAATGGTACAGAGAAGCAGCTGAACGAGGGGATGCACTAGGACAATATAACCTTGGAATCATGTACCAAAATGGACGATGCGTGCCTCAGTGTGATGAAGAGGCTGTGAAATGGTATAGAAAAGCAGCAGATCAAGGGAATGCGCTAGGACAGATTAATCTTGGATTCATGTATCAGAGTGGGAGAGGCGTGCCTCAGTCTAACAAAGTTGCTCTGATATGGTTTACAAAGGCAGCAGAGCAAGGGAATGCACTAGGACTAAGAAACCTTGGATTCATGTATGAAAATGGGCGAGGCGTGCCTCAGTCTCACAAAGTGGCCAAGAGATGGTACAGAAAAGCAGCAGAACAAGAGAATGTAAGAGGACAAAATAGCCTTAGAAATTTGCATAAGAGGGGACAAGGCTTTTTTTAATCACTTTGGCCGTTTAGTACTAGATTGAACCTGTTTAATCTTAATGCTGTGTATAATTTACTGAGATCGTATGTGAAAATCAGTGGAATTCCGTAGCAAGAACTAAAGAAATGGAGAAAAACATAGGTTTTAGTTGCGTCATATCTTAGCAACGAAGTGGGTATCGTTAAAAGCACCAGCGCGTAAGAAATAACAAATAAAGTAAACAAGGTTTACAGAAAGGTGCTGAAGAGGAGAGAGATGTTGGCTGATAAACTGTTTGTGATGTATTTCATCTGTGTTGAATGAAACTTGGGTAATTTCGTTACGGCAATGGTAAAAATATGGTCGAGTCCATATTAGCATTAACAGTGAATGTCTGCATCACAATTTTGTTAATTGAATTCTAAGCCTGAGAACTGTTATGATGAAAGAAAACGTTTCTTGTTTCAGTAATGCTTTCGTAATTTACTGAATGAAGTAGCTACAAAGGTGTCATATTTTCAGAAAATGATGCTCGCATTCATTTTTTGGTCTGTTATTGCCAGTTATCCTTATTTAAATGTATTATGTTCTTCGGATATATGGTTGTTGAAGCGATAACGTAGACGCATAGGAAACTAAGTTACTGCTGGCAGCAGTGGGTCCATGCAGCAGAACTGATCCTGAAAACCAGCTTCCTCGCTTCTCATTGAGAAGTATGGTGGAGTGACTGCTTAGCCATCAAGAGACAAGAAGCTATCTCTTTTTTCCAAGCGTCATCAATTTGAAACGATGAACTTAAGCTAAGCACTGCGGATGCATATCGGTTTCTTACTCAAGCATACGATTCGGTGAAACATTATAAGATAATATTTGCTCGAAGGATGCGCCAACTTTTGCTTATTTCAAGATGATCTTGATTGAACAGTTGTTTGCTGCTTTCAAGTCATTGCAAAACATATATAAATATTTAGTAGAAAAACATTCTTATTGAATTTTTTATGTGTATGATTTGGAGAGTAAAGTGTACGAATTTGTGAGGAAAGGGTCTTTATCAAATTGAAAATGAAATACAGTGGAACCCGGATAAGTGCACATCGATGCGGCAAGAAAATTTTGTGCACTTATCCGGGTTTGGCCTAAGTGCATAGTTCTTGACCCGATTTTTGCTCAAATCCTTGAAATAAGCATATTTTATTATTTATATAGCATTCCTACTTTAAAAAGACACTTTCCAAAGCAAAGAAAACATTTTCCACATCAAAAAAGATATTTTTCATATAAATCTGACTAGAAAAATGTCTTTATTCACATGGAAAGCGTCCCTGTTAAAGCGGAAATGATTTGCAAAAAATTTCTTGCCATTATATACAGCTTCATGATAAACAAGGTTGAAAGGTGTTTTGATTAACACAGGCATTGTTTCGATGCACTATACATCATATGCGCATATTTTTGAGTGACATTTAGTTGGGGTCACGCCCTTGTGCACGTATCCGGGTACAATTGCATAGAAAAGTTGCACACGGGGCTTGCGAAACATGTGCACTTATCCGGGTTGTGCACTTATCCGGGTTCCACTTATCCGGGTTCCACTGTATATTATTTCTACTATGATTACGACACTTTCCAACTCAAAAGGAATATCTTTCAAGTCAAAGAGTATATAAAATGTCCTCTTTGATTTAAAGAACGTCTTCTTTGAATTGAAAACTGTCCTTATCGAACCTGAAAGGGTATCAACTGCTCTGGTTACTCTGTTATGAAACTTTTTGTTTCTGCCTAGGCCGATGGCAGTCGACGAAGCTTGACACAAGCTGCGTCGAGCCACGTAGGTTTTTGCCAAGATAATCACAGTAATATTTACATTTCGAATGGCAGTCAAAAATACTTGATACAAGCACAGATGGGTCCATTGAAGCAGCTGTATGGAAATTTTGCATTTCAAAGCAGGTTAAAGTCCTGAGCGAAGTCAATGTCATTGATGAGCGCGAAGAGCTGACCGCACCCGAGTTCTAGTGATGCCGGCTCAATGGAAGAGAACAAGTCGACTTCATTCTCAACATAGGACTGGACGGGAAGGTACGAACTAGCGCACGCCGTGTGGCTGACTTCCTCGACATAAGTCTGAGTAAACCCGTCCGCCATGTGCGTCGTCTGCGTAGCGACACAGTTGCCGCGGTGCGGCGGCGTGATGTAGCAGTCGGTGTTCTGAGCGACACATTCAATCGGCTCGTTTACTGCGCTGAGGTCCTTTCCATCTTCGGTGGTCAGATTATCTTTGTTCTCAGAGCTGAGGTCATTTGTGTCGACGCCACCCAGCTGCAGATCCTGCAGGATGTCGGTATCGCATCCGAACTCTCCGAAGATCTCGGCCACCATCGCCCCCGTCCGCTTCACGTTGAACGCGTTCGCCAGTTGTACGTTGTCCGACATTACCGACGTCAACACCTAAAATACCATTTCTCGCGTATTTCAAAAAGGAAGTTTTCATATTTGTTTTAGAAGGTATTGTTTTTGTTTCAACTTTTCGCCGATTCTTTGAGAGAGTTCCCAGTCTGCCGCTCCCTTTTTGTCAGTTCGCCCAACTCTGATTCAACTTTCTAGTTTCACATTCGGTTCTGATCGTTAAATGATCAAAAATCTCGCACAGAGAAATCGGGTTCGCCAATGGGAGGGTGTAAATCAACGATCACGCGCGCTGGTCGTCGTCGTTTGCAGTGCATCGTTAATGATCACATTAAAACCGAAATGTATCGTTATACAGAAGGTAGGTTTAACGAGAGAAAAGAAGCAGACGTTAAAAACTGAGATTATCGACCATTGCTGTCGTTAGCAAGGGCTTAATTATCTTTTAGCATGTTTGCAGCATGACGGGGTGGCAGGGACAAAGGGCCCAGTCGCCAAAGAGTGCATACACGAGCGATGCTATAAATAGGCTACGACGTGTCTTCCTTAAATATCTATCTCACTTTCTTCGCCAAACTAGTACTCATTCAAAGAATGCGGCATGGGCTTCAGAAAAGTGAGCATGTTTCGTATTTCAATGTGCGCGTTTCGAAACTTTTGCGCTCATTATGGCTCGTTTGCAAAGCATGCCTCTATCAGATACAGCATCCGTTATTGTTAACTAATCAGTTCGATCCAATTCGAACGTAATATTCCGTTTATAGACAGCTAGTTTTTATACAAATAGAAAAGCGTTTACGTGCTCAAATCGTAAAGTAAATTATCAATTACCGATAATGTGGGAAGTAAGAGAAGCAGATTGCCGAAGCGAGACGATGGACATGCGTTAGGATGCAGTCCGTGAATGACTTGGAACAGCGTCTCTTGAGTGCGATCGCGCAGTTGAGTGATCGATTGCGAAGCAGTCGGAGAAAGATCTTTTGCCTCTTCAATAGTTTCTCGTTCAATCAACACCTTCTCAGTATATAAGACTAATATTTGTCTTACCTGGATTGAGAATAATAATAGCTTTAAAAGCCACCATTTCTTGCTCGCTTAGCTTCATCTTCCGAAGTGGTACCACAAGCTCGTCGATTATGCGTGCGATTAAATTATTCGCCAAATGGCTGCAAATGTTTGCAATTGGTAATTATTTATAATCTTCAATTGGTAATCATTAAAGACCGCAGTTCTCAACTCATATTCGTAGTAATATGAACTATTTATACTGATTTTTTGGAAATGTATAAAGATTAAGGTATTAAAGCAGTGCATATTGAACACCGCTTTAAACTGGATATACTAGATTTTATTTGAAAATATAGCAAAAATTGCAACGTTTTTCTCTCACTTGGTCTCTGTGAAATGCGGCGGGAGAACGCGAGGCACGTAAGAGCCGCAGCTGAGACAGAGAATTTCATCCTCTGAGTTGTTCTTCGCAGTATGCACCGCCAGGTTGAACATGAACAATGAAGCGAAAGTGGCTTTCAAAAGAGCAATCTGAAACAGATAAATGCATACTACGCCGAAAGTGGAACGTATAGAGAACACGAGCCACACTTCGGGCCAGCTTATTAAAGAGACAGCGTTTGTGTCTAAAACTTGGGAATTATGCAATTGAAATAACAGTATTGAACCATAATCGAGAGATTATAAAGGCGCTGAGATAGTTTTGATACTATAGCATTTACTCAAGCTTCAGCTTTTAGATTGCGACGTTAATACTGCGGTTCTAGACCCAGATTGTCGCACACTGTGCTGATCGAATGTGTATAACTGACCACTCAGCAGACATCAACCCTGTCAAGTGACTCACTTTATCATCCGTTGATTTTAAATCTATCAACTCTGATATGCCGCTAATCCAATCGGCGGCAGCAAAGACCGATCGCCGACCTGTCGCCTTCAGCTCCTCCATCGTTGCCATTCTGTTTGCTTCATGACGCATCTGTAAATAAGTTAGCTGCTCCATGAGTACTTCACTGTGTGAAAACATTTACAGTAGAACTCGGATAAGAATTCTGGGGAAATTTGGAAAATTTTGCTTACATTCGGATCATCTCGTGTGTTTTAGCATAGTACAGGGCATCGGAAATGACTAAATATCTCTTTTAACCGGCTCCAGTTGCACACAGCTATGAAATCATTTGCTATCGACCATAAATATTGAATAATAGCGATGCCCTTCTCTAACTGGCTGACCGTTTAAGACGATTTTATGGGCTGTGGAGTCGCCCGGTTGCAAACGAGTATTATGTGCCACTATTTTGCATCTTAATCACTTTTCAGAAATAATTAACTGAAAGATCAAAGCTCGCAATGTGAAACATCACTCTCAACTCTACAACTCCTTTAAACTGCTTCTGTTAGTTGTTACAATTTTCGCTATTTTCTAATTATTTCAAAATCGTTATCCCATAACGGGTCTATGTTTTAATCTTTTTACTATTTTCAAACTGCAGGTAAATTTAAGTGGAAAAAAAGTAATTTTCCACTCATGAAAGAGCTAACGGAAAAATGACACGTGCCTCGTATCGTTCACCAGGGAAAATAGTCTTGGGCCGCTCGAAGATGTCTCTTAGTGTGCCTTTGCGGTTGCGGACGAGGGGGAACCTTCTCAAATAGGGCATCATCTGGCCTTTGGTGGCCTTTTCGCAGATGTCCATGAAACAAAGCATGAGACTGCGCGAGTCGAGCGGAACGCGCAGCGCCCATTCCGATGTTTTGTTTATGGGAGATCGCACAGTTTCTTCGG
>NIUQ01002218.1:0-23874 GCA_002796945.1 Plectus sambesii
AATAAAAACGCAGTGAAAATTCAAATAAAATACACCAGACACGTTACCTTTTCGGCTTTCGGCATGTTGCTCGCTAGTTGAATGACACTGGAACTCGAAAATTTGGGAGACGCTGGACGGAAAGATGGCAGTAGCACGCAAAAAATAATCGCCTGGATCAACGCAACGCTAAAATCAGGTAAAATTTAGGTAAGTACGAATTTTTCTATTTTACGTAGACAACGAACGACGACGGCACGGCGCAATACGAAAATGAATACACCGCTCGCTCGCGCCCGCACTGTGCGCGTACCACACGTATTCACCGCGCATAGATTATCAACGACGCCCAGCGTCGCCGCGACCACCATATTATGCGTTCACGGAATTGCCTGATTCGAAAACTCATACCTACCGTGCGAGCGAAACGACGCCAAATTTGAAAATATTCTTCGCTACTAAATATTTATCACGAAACTTTTACAAATTTATTAAATATTTCTGCATAAATAGCCCTAACTTTCTTTCACTGCTCCTTCAGCCAGATACGGGGGACAAAAGATAATGCGGAATCGTAAATTCGACGAACGGCATTTGAGCAATACTCGGCAAATAGCATATCCGGATAATCCGGCGACTTTATCGAGCACAACGATTTTTGCTTAGACCACCGATAATACGAGTTCGTACATGGAATGCGCCGATCTCCGCGACCAATACACTAAAATACTATACATTTTACGACGTAAGACGGTGCAAACGTATCTCGCATACGCATGCTATTCATAAGAGATCGTAAACAACGCGAGAAACAAAGGAGGAGCGCGCTGATAGCAATCAATTTCATCGGGAAACGGTAGTGGAGCGGAGCATAATCATTTAGCGGATCTGGAAGACGTCTTCTTGGGCTTCGGGGCGGCTTTTTCGGCCTTGGGGGAGGCCTTTTCGTCTTCTGAGGGGGCTGGAGCCTTTCGCGCGCGTTTAGCGGGTGAGGCAGCTTTCTAGAAAGGTGAAAAATAGAAAGCTATATGGAGTTGTAAAGGTATTACACTACAAACCTTTGGCGGGGATGCGCTACCGGCTTTGGCGGCGGCAGTCTTGGTAGCAGCTCGCTTACTCGTCGTCGTTTTCTTCGGAGAAGCAGCAGCCTTCTTCGGCGATGCCGCAGCCTTTTTCGGAGACGCTGCATTCCTCTTCGGAGACGCTGCAGTCTTCTTCGGCGAAGCAGCAGCCTTCTTTGGTGATGCCGCAGACTTTTTCGGTGAAGAAGGCGGCGATGACTCGGAGTTCGTCTCCTCCTATGAAGGGAAATTTGGTTAAGTCACTGACAAACTCGCAATCCTACCTTCAGAGGTGACGACTGCTTCTTGGCGGCTGTCTTCTTCGCGGCCGGCGACTTGTTCACGGCTTTTGCTGGAGATTTAGTCTTGGTGGCTTTCTTGGTGGTCTGAAAAGTATTCAACGTGTATCGAATAAATGTAATGAGTACCGTATGGGAAACGTCAATATAAAAAAGTGACTCAAACTAGTGGCAAATAGTCCAAACACAAACGTCTTGGCACTGTTCCAAATAGCGCTACTTGCATAATTTAAGTGACTTGAATTATATGCCGATGGAAATGAGTATACTGAGGTAGAGATACGTTAGAGCAGTTTCACAAGGTAGAAAAAATGAGAAACGTACGGCTTTGACGGGAGATGCAGGGGCACCGGAGCCTGACTGGTAAGCGTGGCGGGCCTTTTCGTACTTGGCCTTCTCGGTGGCGGCCTTCTTTTCCCACTTGCTCTTGTCACCCACTTTCTTCCACTCTTCGCCGGCGATTTTCGCCACATCGGTCACCCCCATACCCGGCTTGGTCATACTGGCGCGATTCTCACTCAACCAACTGCAATGATTCTACATGATAATTTACTTTGTAAAGATATTCTTATGTTCAGAATCACTTGTCTCAGCTTTGATTCTACCCCATAAATTCCAATACAATCGTGGCGAGGTAGTTATGCTCGGTGACATTTCTACACGTCCCCCACTATGGCAGTTCGAAGGACCCCTACCGTACACCTTTTTAAAAAATACTCACATAAAGTAGGCCGACTGCGGTCGCTTCGGAGCGTTCGGGTCTTTCTTTGCCTTAGTTTTCTTCTCACCATCCGCGCTCGCTTTCTGTTTCTGCAACAAATATTATCATTGTTGCTCAATTGCAATACAATGAAAAACTGAAAATATCACTACTAACTTTTTTATCGGAACATACAGTAGCATAAATATCAATTGGGGTAATTAATAATTGCATGCTACGATAAGTACACAGGCAGTAACTGTATAAACAGATATTTAACGAAAATTTAGGATTCAAAAATAGATATACACAGAGACCGTAATATATTCAAATTTGAATTTACATACCTTAGGGCTCGATGAGGCGGTAGCTTTGGTGTCCTTTGCGGTGCGAGCCATCTCGACTATTTGCTGATTAACCGATGAATTGGGAGATAATAAAAGCTTGGAACTTTCTGCTAGTGATAAACAACGAAGACAGAACACAGCCTCACCGTACGCCGTTCAAACCACAAGTGACCGCCGGCTGGTGTAACGAGTGAGCGCCAACTGGCAGTCAACCAATCAAATGTGCGCGCCAAATCTATTGGCCGGAATCGAAAGCGTCAGTGCGGGCGTCAACATACCTCAATATGCGACCAAATGCGCCACTTTCAAACAACGAAATTTTATCGCGACCGTTAAAATTAAAGTTATGAAGCGTAATCAGCGTTTTTAGAAGATCTATCGCGATTTTATCTTGATGTTGTTCGTTTGCGCAGCGCTTATCCAAGCGAACAACTGAATGCCGATTGTAAAAACGAGCTGACTCGACCAGAAATATTCTGGAATAACCGTCGTCGGTAAGATGGTGGGATCGGCTACTGCACGGACGCCGAGGTACGGTCCGAGAAGACCGACTTGACCGTTGGCGACCACTCCAGCTAACACCAGCGACCAGTCGACTAAGAAAGAGTGCCGTCGTCCGTTCTTCAGCAAGTCGAATGCGGCATAGGCGCAAAAAGGTGCCAGATAGAACTGATACAGGAGAGTTTCGATGAGCACGAAGGCAGTCGGCTCCTGCAGCCCCAATTCGACGTGTCGTTGGTAGAAGTCGACGATGTTGAGAGTGCTATAGGAGAGCGTGAGTGCTCGAAGAGTAACAAAGAGAGCGGCAAACGCAAAGTACGCTGCGAATCCTATTCTCGTAACTAGCGAGTATGGAGAACCGTTGGTCGACTGATCACTGCAAAAAGAAATTTCAATCTGATTGTGCATATGTTGTATGTGATAAGCACAAACCGCTGTTTCAATTGCTGCAGTAGAAAAATAAGTGGTAGAAAGAAGAAGGGTGTGTTGAGGAGAATTCCGGGTCGAATAGGATGATGACTGGCGAAGGCGCCACCAACCAACACGATCAGACTGTTGATGATCGAGCCCGACCAATACAATCCGATCGATCGATAGCTCTTGCCCGCGAACATGCGGTCCATCATGATTAGGTAGAGTGCGAAGTGATAGAAGCCGTCGAAAAGGTTAATTGAAGCGCCCCAATGCGTGTTCAGGTACTCCTCCACTGATTTCAACCACCAAGCGGCGCACTCTGCAGAATACCGACAGCATTAACATAGCATTTCACTTGCGTCTCAAAAGAAACGTTCTTTTTCTAAAATTAATTCTACGATACCTCCGCTCGTGTGGTCAGCTACATTTTGCATATCACGAAGGACATATCCGCTCAAAGTATTAAAAAGTACTTCCTCGAATAGGACAATACTGGTAAGAAGCGAACCTTTAACGATCCCCACTGTTTCGAGACCCAGCATCAGGCCGATTACACAGGTAAAGCAGCAGAGAAGGAAGAAATAAAACCATGGATCTCGTTGTTTTGGTTTCGGCAGAGCAAAGGCAGCAAATAAGACGACCAGCGAACATACGGCCACGCCTATCAGAGACAATGTGATATGATCCAGCAGCGCTTGGTACTTGTCAACCAGGTACAGAAACGGAATCCCAGTGAGGCTGAGTGCAATGATGGGCAGAAGTTTTGGGTTCATCTTGTTCTCGCTGGACAAGGAGTAACGATGGTCTGATCTTTACTATGTGAGAATATATCATGCGTCCAATTATGCTATGCTATGCATGCGTCCCTCTCAAGATATGCGCTGATAACGCGTACCGATCAAACAAATAATCTACTCTCTTCCTCTGTGACCAAACTTGTGCATACGCCATTCACAATTTTTCTTCATTCTTTATTCTTACATCCTTACATCTTGATTAGTAAAGCATTGACACACCATAAAAACCTGACTTAATTCGAATAAATAGAACGAAACAAAGTTATTGTAATGCGAATGTTTATGCTGCCATCTTGTAGTCGATGGGTTTCGGCTTCGGGCTGTTGTTGTCAACAAGGAGAAAGAGGAATGATATGAGAGCAAATGCGCCACTTTCAAACAAAGAAATTTTATCGCGACCGTTAAAATTAAAGTTACGAAGCGAAATCAACACTTTTCAAGGAATTATCGCGATTTTATCTTGATGTTATTCGTTTGTGCAGCGCTTATCCAAGCGAACAACTGAATGCCGATTGTAAAAACGAGCTGACTCGACCAGAAATATTCTGGAATAGCCGTCGTCGGTAAGATGGTGGGATCGGCTACTGCGCGGACGCCGAGGTATGGTCCGAGAAGACCGACTTGACCATTGGCGACCACTCCAGCCAACACCAGCGACCAGTCGACTAGGAAAGAGTGCCGTCGTCCGTTCTTCAGCAAGTCGAATGCGGCATACGCGCAAAAGGGCGCCAGATAGAACTGATACAGGAGAGTTTCGATGAGCACGAAGGCAGTCGGCTCCTGCAGACCCAATTCGACGTGTCGTTCGTAGAAGTCGACGATGCTGAGAGTGCTATAGGAGAGCGTAAGTGCTCGGAGAGTGACAAAGAGAGCGGCGAACGCAAAGTACGTGGCAAATCCTATTCTCGTAACTAGCGAATATGGAGAACCGTTGGTCGGCTGATCACTGCAAAAAAATGTCACATACCACGGTACTCATGTTGTATGCAAAAAGCACAAACCGCTGCTTCAACTGCTGCAGTAGGAAAATAAGTGGTAGAAAGAAGAAGGGTGTGTTGAGGAGAATTCCGGGCCGAATAGGATGATGACTGGCGAAGGCGCCGCCAACCAACACGATCAGACTGTTGATGATCGAGCCCGACCAATACAATCCGATCGATCGATAGCTCTTGCCCGCGAACATGCGGTCCATCATGATTAGATAGAGTGCGAAGTGATAGAAGCCGTCGAAAAAGTTAATTGAAGCGCCCCAATGCGTGTTCAGGTACTGCTCCACTGCGTTCAACCACAAAGCGACACATTCTGCAAAATGCTAAATGCGCTAGCGTTACGTTTCGCCTGCATCTTATAAAAAGCAGTATCTTTTTAGAAAGTATTTTTTAAATATTTTTAGGAAATAGGCAGTAGTGATGAGAAGCGAACCTTTAACGATCCCCACTGTTTCGAGAGCCAGCATAAGATCGATCACACAGGTGAAGCAGCAGAGGAGGAAGAAGTAGAACCATGGATCTCGTTGTTTTGGTTTCGGCAGAGCAAAGGCAGCAAATAAGACGACCAGCGAACATATGACCACGCCAGTAAGGGGTAGTGTGATATGATCCAGCAACGCTTGGTACTTGTCGACCAGATATAGGATCGGAATCCCAGTGAGGCTGAGTGCAATGATGGGCAGAAGTTTTGGGTTTATCTCGTTCACGCTGGACAAGGAGTAACGATGGTCTGATCTTTACTATGTGACAATATATCATGCGACCAATTATGCTATGCTACGCATGCGTTCCTCTCAAGATACGCGCTGATAACGCGCACCGATCAAACAAATAATCTACTCTCTTCCTCTGTGACCATACTTGTGCATACGCCATTCACAATTTTTCTTGTTACCAAACACATTACATCCTGAATAGTAAAGCCATAGACACGGCATAACAACGCGACTTATATCGCTTAAATAGAACGAAACAAGACTATTGCAGTTGGAATGTTTATGCTGTCTTCTTGTAGTCGATGGGTTTCGGCTTCTGGCTGTGGCTGTCAACAAGGAGAAAGAGTAGGGGGACGAGAGCAAATGCGAGGTGGACAGAGTAGAAGAGGCTGCTGTCGGGCAACGGCGGCAGGCCATCATTGGCGATGGGGCGGTACTGCGCCAACAGGAAGACGGCTTGCCCGTTGACGACGACGCCTGCAAACACTCGAGCCCAATCGCTCAGCCAACCCGCTGGCTTGCCGCTGAAAAACAGATGCAACCAGGCCAACACCGCGAACGGCGCCAAGTAGAACACGTAGATCAGCAGCTGCACCACGTGCGAGGTGACCAATTCGCCGACAGCTGGCTCAAACTTTGTTTTCAGCGCATGCACAACAGGCAATTCGGCGTTGGCGGCGGCGAGCGCTCGCACGCCCACGAATCCGACCATGGCGACATTCAAGATGGAAAAGAAGATCCTTGACACGAGTGAATAGTTGTTGTTCTGATTCTGTGAGGGATTTCGCGCTTTCCTACAATAGTAATGTTGGTGCATATGGTAAAGTCGAAATTAAATGCCAGCTTACGGTGATGGAGGCGACGCGTGATGGGGCAGATGGAACCAGAGGAAGCTGGCGGCGGCGATGACGTAAAGCACATTGTGCAGAATGGCGACATTAAAAGGATAGCCGTCGATGACGACGAATGACAGAAATACGCAGAAGCCATTGAGCACTGAGCCGGCCCACAGTAGTCCGATGCCACGGAATGATCGCTCATTAAACATAGCGGAGAGCGCCGCCAAACTGGTGACGAGCTGCACGATACCGTCGCCTACGAGGAACGCCGCGCCGTGGCTGGTTAGCAAGTACGGCTCCACCTTTGATGGCCAGTAGCTCGCCACTCCTTCAACGATCCAACAACTATCTCACTTCCCTCAACAGTCACCGCCTCGTTTACCTCGAATGTGTCCGAAGATTTCCAGTGCCATTGTCAGTTTGCCCACCGCCGAAAACGCTCCCCAGAAGAATGCAAAGTACCAAAACGAGGAGCCGTGTAAGGCCTTTGGTTTGACGGCTGCGGCAAGCACGACGGTGGCCACCATTGTCACCAGACGGATGGCCAACGCTTTCAACGGGTCGAGCAGATTTCGATTCATTTCGATGCCATATAATGCGGGAGCCGCCAGCAGACTAACAGTCAGCGCATAAAGTAGTCTGAAGGCCGCCATGACGAGGAGCGAACAGTCGAAAGAGCTGAACTAAAGCAGAACACTACGAAGAGCAGGAAGAGTAGCGGCCGCAGGGGGGAGAGCGAGGATATATGTGCAGTTGTTCAAATGCGGGACAAATATCGGGCATCCAGGCAACAGCTTGTCAGCCCGTTGGTCGATCGCCTATGAGCGCTTTTAACCTGTCGCGGCCGTATGTGTGCTCTTCCACGTCAGCCGTCAGCGTGCAGCTTTCAAGCGGAGGATCATCAATAATAGATCCGGCCAGACAGTTCGAACGACACCATCAACGCGGCGCACTTTAGCGTACGAGGAACAAATGGAAGAGTAATTAAAGATAGAGCGCAAATATAATAATACTCAACACTTTGCAGCGCCTTAGCGTATGCATTTTACAAGCCCGAAAGGCTGCATAACAACACAAGACAATGACTAATTTTCGAAAGAGCACGAAAACAGCGAAATAATGTATCAGCGGATGAATCACACTTTGGCTCGAATGAGTCCTTCTTGTGTTGTCGAGAGAATCAATGTTCCATCGCGCGACCACAGTCGTCCGTGGATCAGACTGCGACTGCCGCCTGGAAGAGACAATGAAGATTACAAGAATTAAATTCTCAAATTTGCAGTAATCATAATTGTAATTGCAGTTACGGGAAACGCGCTGAATGGTCAGTTTTGCCCTTGAAGGAAGCAATCTATATACACACGATACAACCGACTAATCAGCAGCATATTTCATAAAATTATTGCAATTCCAAAGTTGCAAGCGCGATTTTTGGTCATTTTTCAGTTATTTGTAGTTATTTTCAGCTTTCTGACCAATCATAGCTCCTGCAATTCCGCAACTATGCTAATTTCATGACACAGGCGTAAAGCCGTTTGCTGCAATATGAATCTCGACAGTTGTGATTACTGCAGCTGTGTATAACTGATATTAAAGAGCTTTGAGCAAGGGAGAGTTACATACGTGCAATGGGACTCTCGGTCTCATAGAGCATCCAATCGTCGATTCGGAATTTGTGATGGTGGAACCAGATGGAGTGGTCAAGCGAGAAGAGCATCGAGGGGATGAAGCCGCGCGCCAAATGGGGCAAGAGAGCCGTTCCCACCATAGAACTGTCCGAAATGTACGCCGCCACGCACTGATGAAGGCGGTCGTCCGATCCTGCAAAAAAGCGTTCATGTACAAAAGAACACGGATGTAAACAATGCATGGGAGCTCGGTAAATTCTCTTCGCATTTCTTATTTATGCGGATTCCATCTTTCGTACATGTTCGACTTTACCAAGAAGAGTGATCATTTGCACTGTTAGCCAACCATTAAGCGCTCACTACTGTACGCATAATTTCACTTTGAGCGCGTGCATTCTCAGTTCAGCGATGACAACCGCGCGGTCGCGCTTACATGCATATTTAAGACTCTAACTTGATCCCTTCGCGGTCTCCAAATAAAATACTGGCAACCCACACCTGCCTCCTCCTCCCCTCGTATGATGACAGTATAAAAAGCAAATCAAAAATTAAAAAAGAAAGAAATAAGAAAGCAACCAACCAATATGACCGACGGCCTTGACCCACGTGAAGAAGCGCGGTTCAGAGGGCTTCAGCAGCAGGTAGCTGTCGGGGCAGACGGGTTTGATATCGAACGTCGATGGAAAGTCGTCGAGCCGACGTTCCAGGAAAGCTCGATGGAACTTATCCAACTTAACCTTCGGGTCGGCCAAACAATCTCGGATGACCTCTTTTCCGTCTCGCAGGTCTCCCGGTTGCGCAACTTTCGGCATCGGCGATTGGTGCTCGATTGAATGCGGTTCTTCCTTAAAATTAATTATTGCTATTATAGTACAAATTTGCCTATCGGTAACAAGAAATCTTCAATACAATTAGGCCTCCTGCTTCGAAAGTCGATAGCCCTTCTTTCTATCAATTTATGCAAGTAAAAACCAAGGAGCAACTAGCTCTTTTGATGAAAAACGGCGTTCAAGCACCGAAAAGCGAGCTCATCTTTACCAACTACTGTGCGTGGCAAGATTTCGCATTCCTGATCGAAAAGTGTTCACTATACAGGTCCTTCATCATAATTTTTTAACTTTTCCACTCAATTTCGTCAAGCTAGCATTCTCAATAACTGCAGAGATGGTAAAATTGAATGCAAAGTTAAGGAATTATGAAGAAAAGCCCTGTAAGATCGAGGGAATAATTGGGAGGTGTTCACTTGCCTTGTGAAATGAGATTTCCGACGTGTACAGTGCCTCTCCATCTTGGATCGCCTTCACACAGCGAGTGCAAAAGCTGCGACCGTCGCGAACGCGATCGATGCTGTAGAGAATCGGCTTGTTCACATTACCTGCATATAAATTATTATTAGTTTCAACATAATAAATGATTACAGTAAAATCCGGATAACAGAGAGTGCAAAGGAAGCATTTTCTGCTATAATGAATACGAATAAAATATTCAAATATACGACAAATGTAAATGTTAGAAGCTTTAAGAATGTTAACGGCGAATCAAAGAAAATTAGCAAATAAAGCGTCGAGCATAATTAAAGAAATGCAGAAAAGGATCGAAATTTTCATACAATCACCAATAATGCATTATTACTTCGTCCTTGCGTTACAAAATGCGCAGATTATAAAGTTTATTTGACGCCAAACGGAAGATAAAAGTATAGAACTGGTCGATCTCGCACCTGCTTTCAAAAAATATGAGTGCAAACTGTGCACATTGTACGCTGGCGTGATGGTCTTCGCAGCGGCTACCAACGCCTGCCCGATCACCTGGCCTCCGTAGACGGCCGGATGATTCTTTCTGCCCGGAATCAAATGGTGCGCTCTGCAGATGCAAACGTTTGCAATTAAAACACAAAACTACTGCAGTAAATCGAATGACTCAGCAAAGATAATAAAATACATTTAATTCGTTCGACCTGCGGGTGGATTATTGTCCGACATTCAAGGGCAAGATACACTCGCCCATCAATTACGCAATCCCCTGACTCATCTTGTCAACTTGTTTACATATACCGCAATGTTCTCTAACTATTTATATTCCATCACAGCGAATGTTTCCTTGCAAAATTCGATACGTTCTGGTCCTCCCTTTCCTTTTTATACCGTATGGCACTGTGTCTACTGTCTATATGTGTTGGTTAAAATATTAAACTAAACAAGCAGCAGAAACTAGTGAGAGACAAGAATGCAGCACTAACCGATAAAGATTGGTATCGAGACGCTCCAAGTTGAGAAACGTATCAACGAGTTCGCTCTTGAGTTCGCCAGAACCTCTCAGCTCATCGTCGTCCTTGGCATCACCAGAGGATGAAGCAGCATCGCTGCTCATCGACATGACTGCGCCTTCTCTGACCGCCGACAACGATAGCAATTCTTCGTACGATCGCAACACGCCTGACCGATTCAGTAAATGACGCAGCGATCGAAGTAACATGTTACCAGCGAGGCGCTGCAACACAAATGACGTCAGCGTGAAATGTACCTAATTTGCTGAGGAAGGCGCTTCTAACGGTGTTAAGTCGATACAAACATGACAAATAAGAGAGATTACGACGTCGCCAAAATGTTAAGCAAAGTGCACCACATCGGCCCAATGTCAGTGGGGGTCCTCGTAGGTTAGTGTGACGGCGGATTGAAAACTCGCCAAAGTGTTTGTTGAACGTTCTCTGTTGTCAGTTGACATGACCCGTCCAAAATTTTAGAGTGTAACATCGTTTGATGATTGGTGAAAGATAACCTAGAACCGCAACAATTTGAAATGGTTCGCACATGCATTCTGCATCGTGGAACTAATCTAGGTGGTTTGGATTGGCGCGGCCAGTGAACCACGTGCGGAGTGAGAGAGAGAGAGAGAGAGAGAGAGGAAGAAAGAAGGAGACTGCCGTCGTTTGCGATTATTCTGGCAGCTCAGGTCTTGTGGTGAATTGTTTTTCTCGTCAGTTAGTTCAGCAACGCCACCGTCACTTTCCGCAGAGACGACCAGCTGTAACGAAATCAGACAGTCAGTTGGTTTGTGTAATTTTTGCGCGTCGCGTCGTGACCCGAATTTCATTTGCTGCCACAGTTGAAATGGTGCGGGGCGATGACTTGAACAGCGGCCGGGAAGATTGAGATTCCTCGACCTATATTCAGTATCTCTTTGAACCTTTTTGACGAGGCAGATTGATGGCGATTGTAATTTACGAACCGGGTCAAGACTGTTACCTCTCGGGCGTGTGTTCCGCCCGCTGCGCTGTGCGGCGTAATTCGGCTCGCAGAGTGCTGCAATCTTGCGCGACAAAGCGCTGTGCTCTCAGAGGAGATGCAATTTTTCAGCTTTCTCTTCTTTACGTCTTCATCCTCGCCGAGGCACCGTAGAAAAAGTATGGCAACATGGGCACTCGAGTACCTGCGCAACGTATTCGTCGGTAGCCGAGCGAAGCATGAAAAGAATCTGGCTGTTTTCCAGAAGGTCAAGCCAACTTGCTTCTTCCATAAACACAAGAAGGGTCACCGACCGTCGTCGTCGTCGTCCGGCGATGACCGCCGACCACCTTGCAACTGTGCCTGTACGTTTTCCTTCCTTTGTTCTGATTCAAACGTTTGAACTGATTGCTGAGTCGTCCGCAAACAGTTGCCACTGGATGTTTTGTGCATTCTAACGGCTTAGCGACAAATTCGTGTGATGCTGCATTTGACTTGAATTTAATTGCATTTATCATATTCGAGCATAGTTACAGGGCTTCATTTTTGCACGATTCGGTTCTCGTATACAGTCGAAACCGGAAGTAAACAATTTTTCAGTCGCCATGCCGATTTTCAACATACGTAAGGCCCTAGATCTAAAAGACGTTTTTCGACTAAAGTCAAACTAATGTATCATTGCCACTTAAAGGAGGACACTTCACAAATCAAACATGACACGTTACGATTTACAATGAACACTGCAAGTCAAACTGAAATGAAAAATGTGGCTCTGTAAATTGGAAACTATCCTCTTTGAATCAAAATAAGTCCTGATTAATAGGAAAGTTATTCTTCATCAACTGAAAATGATATATATGCAGATCCAATTGACATGAAATCAAATCATTTCAGCGCCAGAAGCTCGAAGCGGTCACCGAATATTTTCGGACGGACGTTACGTGTACCTGATAGGAGGATATAATCCAGAACGAGACAAGTCGGCCTCGGAAGTGCAGTTTGTGCCGTTCCACGAAGAAGCCGGACCCGATGACCCATTGTTGCGCGAGGTGTGGGCGTTCAACGTGCTCTCGGACACGTGGAAGAAGCTGAGCACCAAGGGCAAATGCCCCTCCGAAATGGCGTCTTTCTCTAGTGAGTCCACTATTCTTTTTCCCTCAAAATTTGCTTCAGCTACTGTAGAAATCATTTATATCGGCTAATGGGAGATTTAGCAGATTGTGACCGGTGTAAGCAATTTACGCTTATAAATGAAATTTTGTCCTGTGCAAATCATAGCAAGCTGAAAAGTCGCGACCGGATAGACCGGACTGCTATAAATGGTTTTTATTGCCTTGCATTTGCGGAATTGCAAGCGCGGAGATTGACCTCTTTCCGTTCATTTCCTGTTTTCTAGTCAATCGTTGCGCTTGCAATTCCACGATCGCAATAGTTTTGCGAAATAGACCCTATGATAAAAAGACAAAAAAATAAGATGAATGCAGTTTATGATTGAATTTGATTGGATAAGCTATATGGCTACAAACAATTTCTACTGTGACCTTTTCAGTGTGTCCCGACGTCTCTTTCACTCGTCTGGTTATGTTTGGCGGCACTGGCATTCCTTTCGGCAATTCGGCCGTTAACAAAACGCGAATCTTGTACCTCCGTGGACCAAAACGTCTTCATTGGGAGCAGTTGTCCTGCGAAGGCGACATCCCAGTCGCCGGCTATGGCCAGGCAAGTGTTTTCTGTTTCGATGATACGACTGCTAATGTCTGATTTGTTTGGATTGTGAATGGTTTACCTAGTATAGTCATTCTTACATATACCGTGATTTCTTCATTAGAAATTTATTTAGCACCATCGTTTTGGTTTAAATGTCTATGCATATAATACCGAATCGTAGTATCGCTTAATCATACAATTAATACTCATACAATACTGACACACCTTGTATTGGTGAGGACGGCGGTACATGTGCGAGTTGAGATGCTAACTAGCGAAATGCACTGCTTTATTCATCAATTATTGATCATTCGAGAGCTGTTTGAGAAAGTGTGCTTGAAATTCAGGCGATGATGCGGCAAAACGACCGTGTGTTCTACGTTGTGGGCGGCACGACGGGCTTTGAATACAACATGCGCGTAAGCCGACTGATAATGCCGGATCCGGCGGAAGTGAGCCGGGCTCAGACGGAGCGCTTCGAGACGCCGAAAGGGCAGTGGACGCATCAGCTTACCGGCCCCGAAGGCAACAACCCCCGCTACCGACACGAGGCCTTCCTCGTTGACAACAAGATTCTCGTCTTCGGCGGCGGCACGAGAGACATGGTCGTGTCCTTGGAGAAGGTATCGGGACGAATGCTATTCGCTTACTGTACTTAATACTTTTGTTGTCATTTCTCAGCCAGTAACTAGAGAAATCGTCTTCATATATACGCAGAAATTTTCTGACTTAAGAAAAGAACGTGAGAATTAAGATAATTTCTATATAGACTTTTTCTGACAAAGAGAATAACACAAAAGATCGAATTTGACGCATTTCGCTTGAGTAGATTCACAATCATCTGTACGTAAATGATTTTAGTTGGATACGTTCGATTTGGCGACGAACGTGTGGTCGCAGACGACGACGATGCCAGACGCTATACACGGCTACCCAAGCGGTCGGCGGTGTCACGCCGCCGTCGAATTCGACGGCTTTGTGTACATAATCGGCGGATGCAGTGGACATCAAGGCATCGCCAACAATCTTCCGCCTGGCGCTAACAACTCGGAACTCGCTGTACGATCTTTTCATTTACTTATTGATTTCTTATCCGAGACGATTTGGATAAGTGTGGCGCTTGTTCAGGTTATGTTTTACCACTCTAAGCAGTGTAGGTTGAAGCTGAGAGAAAGTTAAACGAAATCGAGTACAGCATAACGTAAAGGCGGCGAAATTTAACTTTATTTCAGCCAAACAGTTCATTTTTGTGCATAGTTCGTGAGGGGGCATAGAAAGTGGAACGCCTCACAGGCTTAGCTTCGTTGCGATTCTTTTGCAATGGATTCTATCATACTATGCATGCTAAACAAATTCTGTGAAATGCGACTGAATAGGTGAAATGGTAGTCAAAAAAACAACAGTAACCATCCTGGTTTTAGCGTCCATCTTTATCAACTCTTTCTTCAGATTTACAACGACGTGTGGGCGTTGAACCTGAAGCGGGTGGAATGGCAAAAGCTGAACGCAAAGCTGCCGAAGCGCGTGTACTTCCACAGCGCGGCTGTGACTCCGGTAATAATCCTATTCACATTTGAGGAGGAGAAGTGGAGAAAATTTGTAACGTAGAATTTTGATATCAATGTGCTTTATTCCAAAACGCGATACAACAAAACACACACGCATACACTAAAAAACAATAATACATCAAAACTTACAAACGAAAGCATGGTGTTCGATATTCGTGACGGTTGGCACGAAATACGTTTACAAATTGCAGGATGGGTGCCTGTACGTGTTCGGCGGCGTGCTGGACGGGTCGGCGCAGCGACGATCGGCGGCTCTGCACCGGATTTGGCTGCGACCACCGAGTCTCGTCAACTTCGCCGCACGCAGCCTGCTCAAATCCCGACCGGAACTGAGAAATTGCTCAGATCGCGAGCTGCGTATCTTCGGCGTTCCTCCTTCCCTCGCCGCTTGGCTCAACAGCGACGACCTCGCTGACCCTGCCGCTTAAAAATGACTTTGATGTATACCATTTCCACTTGGGACCCTTTTCAGTTCAAAAAGGATGTTTTACACATTGAAATGAACATTTTCCAGATTGATTTGATTTGAAAAATGCCCTTATAAAAGTGGAAATGGTATATGTTGTGACTGAGTTTTATGCCGATTTTGTGGTACGGCGACGCGAGCAGTTGCCAAGAAAGATGAATTGCTTGTTGGTGGCTGCATGTGCCGCTAGGTACTGCTTCGCCAAGCGTTAATCTCGCCTTTGGGCTGGTGTGGAATTTGGGTCAAGGTCGTGATACTGGTAGAAGACGCGTGCAGATGCGATTATTGATTATTGATTATTGATTATTGATTGTTAATCTTTTATCGTTTAGTCACCTTACCAGAAGATCAATAATCGTATCTATCCCTCGCGCCTTCTGATACCCCTTACTGAAACTTGCCCCAAATCCAGCCAAGCTCTTTGACATCGAATATAACTCGCGTTACTTGCGGAATTTGCTGTGCGAAAGTCGAACATTCTATGCCACTTTCACTTCAACAAGGACACTGTACAAGTCAAATCAATACGGAAAGCATCCTTATTAAAGTGGAAATGGTGTATAATGAGTTTTTGGTAATCGTATGACAAGCTTCGCCCATGTTTCTGCAATTTTCCGAGTATTTTCGACACCTTTTGTGCGAATGAACTTTGACTGTTGAACGGCAAAGACGATTCTATCGCGCTTTTTTCGATCCGCCAAAGCAGACTCTAGGGGAGTGCGGATATTTGTTCATATTTCGTGGCTTGTTATGGATAGCTTGAGCCAGGCGAACGCTTACTGATGAGGGATGAACATGTGACTCGAGGTGATTTTGCAGAATCTTTGCTTGCGGAATACAGCAAAGCACATTGTATAATCAAAAAAATTGCGTATTGTCTGGAAGGATGTAAGAGCTGAGATAATTGTGGCACAATGCCAATATTTCTGAAAATACGTTATATTCGTTATTCGGCATAATGTACAGTTTGCTTTTTCAGTGCAGAATGAAGATTATGTTGATAAGTTTCAAACTTGAATCGCATGTGTTGTTGAGTGCATCGATGCAGAATAAATAAATACGAAAAACGCTACTATGCTTGAAGCGTTGATATTCCGAGTCGTATCCGGTTGCGTGAGCATTCGGGCCAAGAAATGGCGAATTATGAAGGGTTTTCTAGGAATGGATTTCATGTGTGGTACTTTAGCGCGTTGCTGATCAATGCTGAAACTCGGTTGAATATAAGCGAGCAGCCAGCAATGCCGATGATGATGCAGCAAGGGATGCAGGTGCCGGGGGAACCCATGGAGTTGGACAACGAAGCGGACGCCGCGGCGGAAGATCCTGCCCATCTTCCGTCGATGGAGCAGGCGTATCAGCAACTGCCGGTAGTCAATTCGGCCCCCGTCGATATCGACCAGCTCGCCCAGCAGTATACCGGTCACGCCCTCATGCAGCGCTTGCTCTTCATCGCTGACCGCTGTCCACCCCTGAGGCGAGACGCACTCTCAGCACTCGTGCAATACGTTCAGGTAGCGTTTTGTGCTGCTTTATTATAGTCATTTTTATNGATCGCTGACCGCTGTCCACCCCTCAGGCGAGACGCACTCTCAGCACTCGTGCAATACGTTCAGGTAGCGTTTTGTGCTGCTTTATTATAGTCATTTTTGTAACGATACTTGCCGTATCCAACAGGACATTTTTCAAGTAAATTCGATAGAAATATTTCCTCTTTGCATTGTGGTACCTGTGAGCTTTCAATGTCAATTGCTTGATTCACTGATCGCAATCCTTTTTACTTGTCGGAAAATAATGAATATTGTTTGTTTGTTTTGTATCAGCGGTGGTGAGAGCGTCTGTAAGCAAATTCCCTCTTACTCTCCAAAATACTGCGACCTAAACATTTTTCTTCCGAAAATACCTCCTTTCACACGCACAGCTATGCATGTTTCTTTTGCAGAATACATTCAACGTGTCAATGTATCAGCAAGCGCACGCAAAGTTGGCGGCGGCGCAGGCGGACGGATCGAACGGTCACAATGGTGGACCGCCAGACGTGGCGGTGGGCGGGGACGCTCAGCGCTGGCCGGCGTACGACCAGGCGTGGGTGGAGCAGACGGCTAAACGAGCGCAGCTTAAACTCGAGAAGTTGGACACCGACCTCAAGCACTACAAGAACAACAGCATCAAGGAGTCGATAAGACGTGGACAGGACGACCTCGGCGAGCACTACCTCGANAAACTCGAGAAGTTGGACACCGACCTCAAGCACTACAAGAACAACAGCATCAAGGAGTCGATAAGACGAGGACAGGACGACCTCGGCGAGCACTACCTCGACATGGGCAATTTGTCGGATGCCCTCAAGTGCTTCAACCGCGCCCGCGACTACTGCACCAGCTGCAAGCACGTCGTCCAGATGTGCTTCAACGTCATCAAAGTCTCCGCCTACCTGAACAACTGGTCCCTCGTGTCGGCGTACGTGTCGCGCGCAGAGAACAGCGGCGATTTGGCGACGGCGGGCGGGTCAAAGGACGTGGTGCTGCAGCGATCGACCGCCGTGGCGAAACTGCGGGCGGCCGCGGGTCTGGCCGAGTTGGCCCTGAAGAAGTACCGCGCCGCCGCTCGCAACTTCCTCCAGGTCTCCTTCGACCACCTCGACTACCCCGAGCTGATCGCGCCCAGAGACATCGCGGTGTACGGCACCCTCTGCGCCCTCGCGACTTACGACCGCTCGGAGCTGCAGCGCAACGTCATGCAGAACACCGGCTTCAAGCAGTTCCTCGAGCTCGAGCCGCAGCTGAACGAGTTGATCGTCAAGTTCAACGACTCGGCGTACGGCGCGTGCTTGGCGATTATGGACGGCCTGCGCGATTCGCTCCTCCTCGACCTCCACTTGGCCCCTCACGTGCGCACGCTGTACTCGTGCATTCGGAACCGCGGCCTGGTGCAGTACCTCAGCCCCTACCTGTCGGCGGACATGAATCTCATGGCGCAGGCCTTCAACACCACCATCGTCCGGTTGGAGGACGAACTGACGGAGTTGATTCTTAAGGGAGATGTGAAGGCGCGAATCGATTCTCACGCGAAGACGCTGCACGCCAAGGACGTCGACCAGCGCGCCGCCGCCTACGAGCGGAGTTTGGCCGTCGGGCGGGCGTTGGAGCAGCGCGCGAAGGCCGTCGTCCTCCGCGCCGCCGTCCAGCGCGCCAAGATCTGCGTGCGAGCGCCCCCGCGCAACGGCGCCGCCCCCGCCCCCATGGCCCCTGGTGCCTTCCACTTTGTCGCACAAGCGTCCGGCAACAACAACGCCGACAACGACTTCGGCGACACCCCCGGCCACTCCGGCCAGAGCTCGCCCCAGTGACACTGCACCGACGCTGTCTCTTCTGCGGCGCACTGACGACCTACTTCAGCCGGGGCGAATTTCGTATTTCGTACAGCTAATGCTTATGTTACACCGTCATTCATCAGAATTCGTCACTCTTGCATTGTTTTTCGTAACCCTTGCAGTCCATCTCGTCATCTCTGCATTCAACTTGAACGTAATGTTGACGAAATGGAATGTAAGGGTTGCGAAAGAGGATGCAAAAGTGACGGAGTTTGATAAATGGCGGTGTAACTGTGAAAATGTAACTACTTTTTTGCTCACTTTATCAACAACCGTGTGATGACAATGCAGAAATATGATTACATTTTCGCTTTTCACACTTACATTAGTGTTATGAAATTCGCCCCTGCGTTCCCACTTTAGTTTCGATCGCCTCTGCGCGTTCGGTTTGCTTACGGGCGGCGAAATTGTGACTTTCGCTCGTTGTTCGTCGTCTTCACCCTATCGTAATTTACTTTTGCCTGAGGGTATCTCGTACGCGTGTATGTTTTGCGTTTAATAAATTCATTGCCAATGATTGAGCTTGTTGCTTACAAGTTCAATACAGTCGGTTATATTCATCAGCGATTTGCTGACCAACAGTCCAACAGTCTACTTGAAACATTTCGTTCACAATTGCGAGTCGTAAGCGTAGCGTTCGCAAAGTAGTGATTGGGTGCAGAATGAAGCTGCGGCGCGTACTTGGCTGCTATGGTGTTCTGTTCTGTTTATGCCAAACATCGGCGAAGTTCTCTCAATCCGCGAATGAAATTCCACAGGCTGAACGCCGAAAAATTGGTGAGAATTTACTGCTTACGTTTTACTAGAGATTATGGCGTTATTATCGTATTTAGGCGTGTTTATGAAACCGACAAGCTTATCGTACCTTACTCGGCGAAGTTTTACCTAAATTATTTGGTTGTATATGACGAGCTAGCTGTGAATTATGAGCATACTTATATTTAATATCATTTTTACATTCTAGAGATAATTTTTATTTCGAAGGAGACGTTTTTCAATTCAAAGGAAATATTTTCCAAGTCGAATTGATATAAAAACGTACTCCTTAACTAAAGAGCGTCCTTATTAGCGTTAGAAGCGATAGCTTTATAAGATTTAGCATAATAAGCAAAACCGCTGTGAAAATTTTTTATATTTTACTCGAATTAGGGAATATTTTTCACCTTACAGCGATCGTCGGCGGTGGCATCGGAGGGACTTCGTGCGCCTATTGGCTGCAGAAAGCGGCGGGCGATTCGATCGACATCGATCTGTTCAACTACGGCAAGATTGGCGGTCGCATTGCCACCGCCAATGTGAACGGCAAACGCTACGAAGCCGGTGCTAGCATTCTTCACCCCGAGAATAAGTACATGGCGCAGTGGACGGAAGAATTCGGTTAGTCTTTTGATTCGTGAGAGAACAATACGCAGCGCAAATCTGAAGTTCCTTTTTAAAATACGATCGCTAATTTTTGTAACGCTTAGTGACTGGCTAGCTATACTATTGATCACTCTTGTTTATTAAGCTCCAACACATTGCGTTACCAGCTTCGGAAAACCCGAAGCATTTATATGACAATCTCTGATTGCGGGCCAAAATTTCAGGCTTGCACAAGCAGGACTCTCCAGACGGCGTGGGACGGATGGGGATTTGGAATGGACACGAGTTGGTGTTCGAAGAGAGTGACTGGCGTTGGGTGACGTTCTTCCGCATGATGCGGCGATACGGCTTCGACCTGCTGAAGCTCAAGTTCCATATCACGGACATGTTGGCAAAGTTCTCGCGCATCTACCGCCTACAAGAGCAAGGGAACGCTTTCGACTCGACCGTCGAGCTTATTACCGCCATGTCGGAAGATTTCACTCCGCAGTTGAACGTCACTTTGCGGCATTTTTTGAAGGAAAAAGGCTATCACGATGTGTTCATTAATGAGTTGGCCTCGGCGGCCGAGAATTGCAACTACGGCCAGTCGAGCGATGAGCTGAATGCCTTTGTTGGCTCCGTTGGCTTGGCCGGTGCTGTGCCCGACCTCTGGGCAGTCCATGGCGGCAACTTTCAAATTCCCCAGAAACTTGTGGAACATTCTAAAGCGAAAGTTATAAGGTACGCTTTCTTTCCTTTAAGGGTATGATATAGTTGCACTGGTGAAGTTATTCTTGCCAGATATCTATGCTTTACAATACGAATGTGTAATAGGCGGTCTGAACCTATTGGCAAGTCTTCGTGAAATATGCCAGAATTATATCACCAGTGCGACTATTTCTTGCCTTCAATCTGACCAAAGTATCATTGGGCGGGTTTCACATCGCGTACTTTAGCTAAAGTCGTACTTAACGCAATGATGAAGGATAGGCCTTAAGTACGACTTAGCTAAAGTACGCGATGTGAAACCGGCCCATTGACTCACTTTTTTATTGTTAGGCTTAGGCTTACGCTTAGAGAATTCGTTTTGCAAAGTCTAAGCCTAATCATTCAAAAGGTGGTGATGAGTCTGTGATATTTGGATCCATATTATTGTAAAATAAAGCCATTTTTGCAGCGCCAAAGTAAACCACGTCGCGAAAACCGCCGATGGCAAGTACACCATTCGAGCAACTGACGAGAACGACAACGAAATGGATGCGAGCACCGAGTACGATGCCGTCGTACTCGCGCTGCCGTTGGTGCGCGACAGTTTGTCCTTGAGCGTCGAAGGCGTCGACTTGAACAAGCACGCCGGCCCCTACCAGCAGCTCATCTCGACCTTCGTGCGCGGCTCGCCGCGCGCTGAGGCCTGGCACAAGACCGCGGAAACTATGCCCGACGCCATCTTGGTTAGCGACACTAAGCTCTTCTACAAGTCGCTCGGCCAGTGGGTCGATGTCGACTGGAGCAAAGGCGAACCTATTCCCACTACCGGCACTGACAGAGTTTGGAAAGTGTTTTCCGTCGAACCGCTCACTAACGCGCAGCTGAAGGCGCTCTTCGAAGTGATTGAGGAGAAGAATGAAGTGCGGTGGCTCGCATATCCTCGTTATCCCCTCCACGACGTCCCGAAGCAACCCACCTTTACTCTTTCTCACGGACTCTATCATGTCAATGCGATCGAGTGGGCTGCTAGTGCGATGGAAATGTCTGCTATTGGAGGCCGAAATGTCGCGTTGTTGGTGCTAAGGGACTTCTTCGGCGCTAAAACCACCGGCGGTGATCATGGCGCTTCAGCTGCTAAGCCTGCCACAGAATTGTAGTGACTGACATATCTTTTTAGTTGTTAATTTTGTTTTATTCTAGTATGACGATCATGCGGGTGGCTTCTTTTGTTTTACTGCCGGTCTCACTTAAGATATTGCTCATTTTATCAGATGCTTATGAGAAATAAATCAACTTCGAACTAAGTTTTACACGTTTCCTGAAATAACAACTATGTTGTGACCCTTGACGAAATGTGTCGTCTATCTGCTCTGCCAACTGACTTCCTTTTATGGTTGACATTGTCTTTATAGAACGACTATAATTAAAGATGGCAAAACGCCGAGCCGTTAAGGATCTCAACCACGACAACTGGGTGAGTGCTTTGCGAGTCTGTGGGGACGAATACAAGAGAGCTCCCCACATAGTCCGACGGGGACACTCTGGGGGCCCTTACTGGTTCATTTAATCCTTGGTTAGCCGTGACAGATATGGACTTTTCTCAATGCGATACATCTGCAAACTACAGGCCTGGAATGTAGGGGGATCGTAATCCCCAACTAGACAATCTCCTTCATTGTATCTAATGTTCTTCCAAAGAAGGTCATCGCGTTGCGAGAACTCTTGAATTCACCCTTCAGACTCTGAGTGCAAAAGTCACGAACTGTCTAGGGAATTCATACCCCCGCATCCTTCCACGCCCACCTCTGGCTTCCCTCACCTTTCTTACAGCTATGCAGCTCACTAATATTCGACTGTCTATTGACGCGATTGATATGAAGCGTGCGGTTTAGGATCAAGAAGATTCAGACAATGGTGAAGATGCCGGCGACACGTTCGAGGCTGCGCCGAAAGAGCAGATTGCTACCCGAAAGATCGCAGTTGCGAAACGAAGAAATCCCGCGGGCAGCACGGTTAATCGTTTTTCTTTTTTGCCTTTTTCGTTTCTTGACGCTAGACGCCATAGCTTTACCATAAGGAGGGAAAACATAGACGCTGCTCGTTGTATAGCGATAATGTTGACACACGGCAACGCTGACGCATTTCGAAGGGAAAAGTGTGTACTGCGTACGCATTTACGCATCCCGTCGGCACTGATAAATGACTGACTTGATTTCTGCAGGACTGATTTAGTATATATATTATGGTTCAGATTTAGACTTGCGTTTAGTGAACGCGACCGCAGCGAGTTAATAGCAAAATTTAGATAATATAACAGGAGTAGGTGATTTTAGACCAGCGGCTTATCATTGCATTTTGCATAGTGTGCACTTTTGTATCTGTGTGAGTTACATCTTCACCATTTTCTGTAGCATATCGCGTATGCAGGTTCAATGCTTTGGCAATTTTCAGGCTTCAGGCGGAGGAGCAGCGCTATTCGCAGGATTCGCGGGCTTCGGTGGCCCGGCCGCCGCCCCGAAATCCGGCGAAGCACAGCAAACTCCCCTCTTCAATTTCGGCTCCTCTTCCGGTGCAAACGCGGCTACTAAGATGGCTGAAACACCAAAAGCTCCGCTCTTCAACTTTACCGCTTCCGGATCGACAACCGAACCGAAAGCGCTCGAAACTCCAAAGGTGTCCTTTGGCGGCTTCGGCGGCTTCGGTAGTCTTGCATTTTCGACGTCGACGCCCCTCAGCACGACTAACTTCAATACCATACCGTACGCTTTGCTTATCGTTGTAACTTCTTAGCCAGTAACGAGAAATTGAAGTATTGGTCCCGTAGCGATAAAGTTTAACAATGTGAACACCGCAGCGAACGGGTTCAATTTAGTTATCGTTACTAAGCGTGTTACGGTGTTCCCTTCGACTCTCAGTTAGTGACTAATGAATGATGATATATAGGGGAAATTTTTCGATCAGTAACGAGCGTCGAGACCGAATACCGTAGAACACCAAATTTAGCCTATCTTTAGCACGCAGCACGTCAAGGAAAGTCTCAGGAAAGACTGTTTTGCCATTACTCAGTGAAAAATTTCCCCTATAGTTCTAGCTGAAATGACTGAGTTGAGTTTAGACGACAGAATGGCAATGGCGCGAAGCAGCCCGAGCCGAGCGCCGCTACAACGACGGCGAGCGCGACGACGACCGCAAGCGCAGGCAGCAAGAAGCAGAAGAG